>JAULKJ010000014.1:4281340-4292756 GCA_032355405.1 Rubia balearica
TCGAATTCTATAATTACATCATATATTAAATTTTTAAATAAATGATTTAATTCACATGCACTATTATTTAATCATAACTAATTATTAATATGTAATATAATTTAATATTTATCTTCTTTTAATTGTTTTTGTTCAATTAAGTTTTATTCAATTCAGTTCAGTTTGATTCAGTTCATTTTAATTTGATTCAGTTCTTTTCTGTTTAATTTAGTCCTGTTCAGCTAGACTAAATCCACTTCAGTTTGCTTCCGTTTAGTTTAGCTAGTGTGATTCATTTCCCTTTAGTTTTATTCAGTTGGGTTCATTTTGAGGCAGTTCGGTTCATTTTTATTCAATTTAGTTCAATTTGATGCAATTCAGTTTAGTTTGATTCGGTTTGGTTTAATTGTTTCATTTTATTTTAATTCAGTCAATTTGATTTATTTCAGTTCCGTTTGACTCAGTTAAGTTCATTTCAACTCTTTTCAATTAATCTTAGCTCCAATCAACTCAACTCAACTCAACTCAACTCTTCTCAACTTTTCTCAGCTCTTCTCAACTCCAATAAATTAATCTCAGCTCAACTCGTACCCATTTCAACTATTGGACAAGGCCTTAATCCCCTTTTTCCCCAGCCCATTTTTTTTTAACATTTTCCCTACTACACACTTATGCATGCATATCAAGTGAAAAACAAGCAAATGAGTCACCAACATAAAAGGTGGGCTCGGCTCGTTAAAGCCACCAAACCCACGTTTCTTAAACTCTCCAAACCTTAAAACAATGAAAAAAGAAAAACATTACCTGAGATCAATCCGATCATGTCCGACCTGGGAACTGATTCCACAAAGATTCTGCACACTCCACTGCTAATCTCAAGGTAACTCTCCCCTCTTTCTCTCTCACACACTAGAGCCATGAACAGCACTTGCCTCGGCTACAGAGCGCCGCTTTCATTTTCCTTCAACGACTGTTCCGCTTGCCTAATTGACGGTTTCGATCGGAACCCATTACTCTATTCCTCGTCATTTTCGTGTTTACCATGTTCTTCTTCTTGCTGCTGTTGCTGCTGCGCAAAGTCTGTATCTGTTTCTAGCTGTTGTAATGGGTTAAGGCAGTCTAATTTGATCCAATGGTCACCGCGAAAACGCCTGATTTTGAATAATGTGGACCGGTTCAGCTATCGTAGAAGGCTGTTGAGTGGAAATGATTACGTGTTTCGAGAGAGGAAGGTGGGAAATGGGAGGTTTAACCGTATGGTGTTCGAGGAAATGTCCGAGTGGGATGGGGGCAGCAATAGCAGTGTTAGTAGTAGTAGTAATGCCGGGCTAGATGAGGTTGAGGCTATGCTTAGTTTGCTTGCTGAGGTTAGTGATGAGTGTAAGAATGCAGGGGAGACACGTGCTCGACAATCGTGTAGGAAGAAAGAAGTGGTGGAGAGAGGTAGTTCTAGTGACAGGAGGCAGAAGAAGAATGTGGATTCGGGTGTTTTAGAGAGTCGAGTTGAGGTCGAGTACGAGTCTAAGGTGATGGGATCGAAGGGGGAGGGATTGAGGAGGAAAGAGGATAATAGGAGAGGGAAAGGGAGGATAGAAGATGAAAGGGGTAAGCCTAGGAGAAGAGATTCTAATGAGTTGGCGAAAGAGGAGAAAAGGATGAATTTGTTTGTGGAGGATCGAAGGGAAAGGTCTAGGCTTGAAGAGACGGAGAGTTCGTCTGCAAGAGAGGATCGCAAACAAGTGTTGAGGAAAGATGGATCGGGCGGCTCTTCTTATTACTCGGCTAGTTCAGCTGACTATGAGTATGATGATGAGATTCAGCATGATCAGGGAGCTTATGAGGAAGAGATATTGGGAGGTTATTTAAGAGACTATGGAAAGAGTGAAAGATTTGTGTCTGATGAAGTCAAGGAAGATATGCGGGGGAAGGAAACGAGGGAACTAGATGTTGTCTTGAGGAAGGAAACTGCTAAGGCAGGGTTCTCTGGAGCTTCATCTTCAGCTGTGTATGATTGGAGAAAAAAGTCGGAGAAAAAGCTTAGCGATTCATCGGTTCAGGAAATTAAGGCCAGTGAGGAACTATTGCAGAATCAATTTCGTTCGGGAAAAAATGTAAATGTTGATGAAAAAAGCACCAAGGAAAGGAATGATCAAATGATTGAGAGGGAAAGAAGGATCAAGTCCGAACAATCTAATGAGATTCTTCAGAGCCGTGCTACTGATGCCAAAACTTATTCTACAACAGGTAAGATCTACAAGGGTGACAATTATAAGTCTCAGAGTTCTGTGCAAAAAGAGAGCGAGTATCGCATTGCGCACAACCAGATTCGCAATGAAGAGGATTATAGTAGTTCTGGAAAATTAACCGAAGAATCAAAATTACAAGAAGTTGAAAATCGAGTGACATCAACATCTGTAAGACAATCTGGAGTTCAGATTAAGAGCGTGGAAGATTACTCAAACACGAATCTGAGTACTTCAACGAAGATTGAAGAGAAGCAGCACCAATCTAGTCAGGCCAGTGGACTACTGGACTCGAGTAGAAAGTATCAGCAGTTAACCGAAGAGCTTGATTCGGGCAGCAGTTCTATTTTAAGGAGGAAAAGTGACTCTAGAATGGAAAAACACGAAATCAATTCAAGCTCCAGTTACAAGTCACAGTACAACTTGAGAAAGGAGGAAACAAGTTTTGCATCGCATGAAACCATTGGCGTATCAATTGCTCCTTACAGTAACACTATAGTATCTTCTGTGGATGATGGTCATACAAGAACTGGTATGGTAATGGAATCTCTGCCTCAAATGGCAGTTGGAGGTCCAATTCGTGTTGAGTTGATTGAAGAGGTTGCTGGTGATAGGGTACTTGGTTCATTAACTTCATCGGACAAGCACACGCTCGATAGATCTAAAGGATTTCATCATCAAAGCTCAGATGATGCTAGGCAAGATGATGCTAGGCAACCTTCAAAATTTGTTTCCGGTGAAGATAGACTTGCTTCAGCTGACCTGCTGCAGAAATCTTCTTTGCAACATGCTGGAGAGTTTGTTGAGAAGGCGAAGAATGAAATTTCTAGTTCTGAACTCCCTGAAGTGAAGGAAACCCAGGAGATAAAGTCTGTTCATGAGGATGAACAGCGAAGTAAGGCCAACCTCAGTTCACACAGTTCCCAGGTTTCTCAAACAAAGGAGCGTAACTCAAGGAGTTCATCTCGTAGTTCAGCTACAAAGGGGCCTTCGGATCAAATTTGGGGTGTATCTGAACCATCTGTTCAGGAGCCCCCCGAGGCAGAAGGACAAGGGAGCGAAAGCACGACTGATAAGGTGGATGTCAAGGAAACTGGAAAGTCTCTGTGGAATATCATTGGAGACATAGTTCGCTTGCGCTGGCATTCTCGGTCTGAAACAAATAGTTCAGGTGCCAAATCAGGTGGGAAAAATTCTCCTGTTCAATCCACAAGTGATGAAACATGGTTTTCTGGGCGTGATCACGAGGAAAACATTGATCCGAACACGAAAAGTGGTAGGATTAGCCCGGTCGAAAAATCAACTTCCTCTGACCATCGCCATGATGGGAAAGTAAGCTCTGGGAGTGAAGGGGAAGTCTCCAACTCATCTAATTCACCAGACAACCGGAAGCAGAAAAGAACTATTTCATTTCCATCATCATCACCAGGTGTGTCTGAGAAGTATTCAGCGATAAAATTGCTTCCTTCCCAATCTGGTGAAGCAACCTCTGGCGTGAAGGAATCTTCAGTTTTACTGCCTTCATTGGAGCTTAAAATGTCTCCTGTTGAAAAGAAACAAAAAGCTACAGAAGGTGAAGGGTCAAGCAGTTGCACTGGCTCACAAACTAAAATACCAACTCCCACTGCCGAGAAAGCTGCATTTGGTGGCAAAAGTGAGGAATCGAAAAGAAAGAAGCTTGGAAGGAGTGATCAATTCGAGAAAGATAGATTTGATGAATGGGAAGAAGCATATAGGCTTGAAAGTGATCAACGAAGGATAGATGAAACGTTCATGAGGGAAGCACTGTTGGAAGCGAAAAAAGCTGCTGACAGTTGGGAGGTGCCTGTTGGGGCTGTATTGGTGAAGGATGGAGAGATAATTGCTCGGGGTTATAACCTGTAAGTTGAGACTGGCTTGTGCTTTGTCTCTCATTTCAGTAAAAAATAATTTATTTGATCAATTTATAATGACACTATTTCAGGGTTGAAGAGTTGCGTGATTCCACTGCTCATGCTGAAATCAACTGCATAAGGGAGGCTTCAAATGTACTTCGAACATGGAGGCTTTCGGTAAATTATACTCTTGCCTTAAAATTGCTCTCAATCTTTCTGGTTAACTGTGCTAAGTTTAAGTTCCATGGATATTTGGGAATTTGTGTAGAACAGTATGATTTTCCATCATGTCAAATGTAGAACATGAAATTGCACTTGAATCATGTGCGTGTAGCTAGGACTTAATGATTAGCTTAACTAGTGGGTTGTAGTTGATTTTTGGAGGGACTTCATAATCATTTGCTCTATGATCAAATGGTTCTTGATGATGTTCGAATGGTTATATATTTGTGTAGGAGAAACTTAGGAATGAATATTCTGACAACTGTGATGTGGTCATACGTTCTTTTGATTGCTTTTCTTGTAGGAGACTACTCTTTATGTTACTCTTGAACCATGTCCAATGTGTGCTGGAGCTATATTTCAAGCTAGAATCGACGCTGTTGTTTGGGGGGCTCCAAATAAGCTTTTGGGAGCCGACGGGAGCTGGATCAGGTAATGGCTTCAAAAACTTCCTCTATTTTTAGTAGTTGAATTACTTCATCTTTTTGAGTAGAAGATTATCGCTTACAACACATGCAGGCTTTTCCCCAAAGGTGAGGGAGGAAACGATATAGAACCATCAAACAAGCCGGCTGCTCCCGTCCACCCTTTCCACCCGAACATAACAGTTCGTCGACGAGTTCTTGAATCTGAATGTGCCGATGCAATGCAGCAATTCTTCCAGCTCCGGAGAAAGAAGGATAAGTCACCAGAACCCACAACACCGCCTTCCGGGAATCAAGTTACCCACCACCCTTCGAAGTTCTTGAGTAAGATGCACCATGCTTTCCACATCTTGTTATGCTTGTAAATATGGTTGTTTTTGTTGTACTATATTCATGCTCTTCAGGTAGCTGAACTGGTTTTTGTTTTTCCACTCATTGAGTTTATTTGTGTGACGAAATAAGGCTTTATCCTTAGGACATTGTTATCTTAGGATGTACTGTATTGTTTGTTAGAAAAAGAGTTTTGTTTTTGTTTGGGCGAATAACATATACTCCCTCTGCTTTCTTAATAATGACTCTTTTTTTCCTGAAATTTTTTCAAGACGTGTTTGACCACCGATAACTTTAATTTCATACAATAACGCATTATAAATTTTACTTTTTAGAAACTACATGTTGCTAAAAATCCAAAGACACCTTACATGACGTCTGTTATTGTATGCAATTAAAGTTATCGATGGTCAAATATGTCTTGAAATTTTTACAGTCAAACAGAGTTAATGTTAGAAAACCGAGTAGCGCTGATGTTTATGAAAAATTCAAAATAGACTCGACCTTTGACTTAAGGGAACTAATTGTTTGACGGTTATTTTGACACTCCAAAATTGAGATACATTGTTTATCTTTGACTCCTCAACTATTTTTTGCATCATTTTAAGCCTATGGATTATTAAAATAGCCAAATCCACACCTTAGTTATATTAAACTGCTAAATTGCTTGCAATAGTCATTCTCATGACCTAAACAAGCAGATATATTTGATTGGTTTGGACTAAAACTCATAAAACTGCGGAAAAATAGACTGTTAGAAGATTTCTAAGGAAGCAAACTTGAAAACAATAGGTTGATAAAGACAAGAAGCCAATTAATGTAAATTATACTTGTGAAAGCTAATTTTTGTTTAGGTCAAGAGAGTTTAATAATTTGATATAATTAAGGGGGTCGATTTGGCTGTTATTTTAGTTCAGGTGCCATAATGAATTACTCCAATAAACATGTTTGGCCGATGTGTAGATACGGACAATAATGGCGCATAAAAAAATTGATATTTATCGTTCATAGATGCATTTCAATATGTCGCTAAAGTTCGACAATTTTGACTTAAAAAAAGATTCTGCGCAGATTTGGGTTGGACTGAAAGAGTAACATATTTACTTAACCGCTTTGAAACCTTGAATGGAATGTTACTTGAAATGAAGAAACAAGCAAACTGAAAGGCAACATTTACAAGAATTTGACACGAATCCATTGGAGAAACGTGAAGCTGCAATTCTGAACAGAAACAAAATGTGCAAAGAACGGTGCAAATGGAATAATTTAAATAAATGGAAGATGACTCCATAACCAAGTTTAGCTAATGCATCGCGATCTCTATTCAGTTAGCGAAAGTAGGAGGAGTTTGGTACATGGAAGTTGGGTTGTCGTTTTATAAATATGCTGGCACAATTAACTCGCAATCACATCAAATTATTGAAGATTGATTTCACACTAAGCATTTATAACCTTAAATTCCTCCTATATTATATTTATAAAAATATGACTTGCACAGGATCATAATATAAGATCCGATCATATAATCGTTTTCGCTAACTAATTTGAGCCCCGATTCATGATGTTTTGTAGGTTATTGAGAGATTTTTGAAGAGAGTAATAAATTGCATAAAAAGCTAGGCATGATCATTGCTTAGCTAAATCCAACAAAAGAGCTGTAACATTATTGGAAAGCTACATTTCTCCATCCACCATACCACGAGCTTCTGCAATATATATAGGGACTAATCTAATCAAGTTCCAACACCACAAAAAATGGCTGCAACTTCTGTCTTGTGGCTGTATCTTTCAACTTGCCTCACCATTTTCTTGGTTTTGGCCAATGCACAAGCTCCGGCAGCCTCTCCTTCCAGTGTTCTGGTGCCACCCACTGCCACGACACCTCCACCCGTAGCAGCAGTGGCTCCCGTTAGTCCTATACCACCAGCATCGAGTCCTCCCACGATACCACCACAACCACCTTCATCATCACCGGTAATAAGCCCCGTCACAGCACCACCACAACCTCCACAAAGTTCTCCCCTGCCTAGTCCCACTCAACCACCGGTATTGACACCACCACCACCAGCATTGCCGCCTTCTGTACCACCACCAGCATTGCCGCCAGCTATACCACCACCAGCATTACCGCCGGCTGTACCTCCACCAGCCATACCTCCGGCACCTGTACCACCTCCACCAGCACCAGCGCCGGCTCCACCACCCAAAGCACCGCCAGCACCAGCCCCCGCACCAGAAGTCCAGCCACCGGTATCAGTACCTTCACCAGCACCGGCACCAGCTCCACATAAGCACAAGAAAAGACATCACAGGCATCACCATGCACCAGCACCGGCTCCCTTACCACCAAGCCCTCCCGCACCACCTACACCACCTGCCGTGGAAGTGCCAGCGCCATCACCCAGTCTGGATTTGGTAATGACACTGACAAACACTAAACATAGATCTATTATATGTTTCTAAATAGGACTTGAGATAAACTGATTCATCTCTTCTTAATTTCAGAATGGAGTGGGATCCCTTTTCAACCGACAAGGAAGATCCAAGATGTGGTCCTTGTCAGGATTATCAATGGCTATTCTATTCTTTGTATTCTACTAGAATTCTTGTAATTATATGCAAAAAGCAACATTCTGTAATCATATAGAGGAAGAGAATTTGCAAGAGCATTATCCACTGAAGAATTATGCTGATTTTAAATTCCATTCATCACTTTGTGGAAATCAGTTTCGAATATGAGCATCGTACCAGCCTATTACATCTTGAAAGCAGAATAAGAATTCTATCAATGTCTCTTAGCATTTGGATCTGCATCTAATTCTTCTCTGAAATCATATTCAACTATCAGTCCAAGATTGTCCACTAGCTGGTGAAATTTGAAACAACCTGAGCACTGAAGAATAAGAATTTCAGTTTTGAGCCATACAAATAAAAATAAAACAAATGTTGAATGTAGTAAATTAGTACTCCCTTCGCTCAACATAATGAGTCCCGTTTTTATAACTAAAATAGGAATAGAACATGACTCTTCACACGGAACGGAGGGAGTAATTTGTTATAGCTAAGTCTACAGAAAAGAAGCAGCAAATACACAGAAAAGGAATGAAGGAAGTGAGTCAACCCAAAGCACGCTCTTTCCTAGTTTGCCTAAGGATTTCTGTACCAATTGCAATATTTAAACCATTATCCTCACAGATTAACCGGGTTTTCCCAAGAATTCCTCAAGTGTGATTCTCCTTCGTATTGTATATAGGTGCTCAACGCATGAAAGTTGCATCTAAAGGTATCGTTTTTACGACGGCAGAGCATTTGCAATGTTCAATGTTTTATGGGCCATTGACAATCAAACTGATTTCCAAAGGGGGCAGTTAGTATATTCACAAATAGGTCAAACCTGCATTTCTTTCGAATAGAAGGTTGCTAAAAGCATAATGCCAAAAAATATAACTAATTCACAGCACTAATAATCCTTGAGAGTAAATTCAGATCTAAGTTCCACAAATAATACTATCCTAATAAAATCTTCACTTCTTATCAAAACTAAAAATGCCTAATCAGAATGTCAAAACATTCAAATTACAAAATCACTTAAAATGTTCACCTATCTAAATTAATACGGAAAAAGTACAAAGCAATACGGCACAACGTAAATGAAAACATGCAAATTATATGCAGTACAGAAAGAATATTACAAAATCACATCTGAAGTTCAAAACAAACTAAAGGAAAATAAGGGCCAAAATACCTACCTGCACAAAAACAGTTCCTCGTTCATATGCTAATCTGTTCACTAACTTTGCGGATCTTACACCACACCCATTACATGTGAATTTCACCAGCATGCTTCTCCTGGGTAGTTTAATATCAATAGTCGCCTTCTGCAAAACAGTCATTTGATATAAAGCAAGCACAATCAAAGCCTTACAACCAGAAAAAAACACAGAAAAAGGAATGCACACCAGAAAATAAAACTCTAGGATTTCGAAGCCGAAAGCAAGACTAGCTCCAAGTAAGTGTCTTAGCGACATCAAAAGCTCGAAACTCAATTACCTCTTGAGAATCACTTGAAAATGAGGAGTCCCCGGGTTCCGCGACCGCACCAGAACTCTCTCCCACTACACAAGAAAGCACTGGAACTCCAAGTAAACGCTTTGGTCCTACTTTTCTACTGCAAATCCTCAACCTACAAAATCCCTCAAATCATATCACAAAACTAAGCTACATTTATACTCAAAGACTACATTTTTATCCTCTCAGCAGCAGTGTATCACTGAAAAAAATACAGGTAAACAAATCCAGCAAATATAAATTACATAAAAAAGAAACATAAAAAGAGCATCAAAACCATAATCTTTAACTTAATTATGCAATTCTAGAATAAGGGCAGCTGAGAACCTAATCAAAGAGGCTATTTCTACAAAAAGGTAAACCAAAGGGGGTTTAAACCTTGATGAATTACAAGCGGTTTCGGATATGAAGTGGGGCGAGAGGGCAATAAACGATCTTGTTTCACGCGCTCTAGTGTTGGTGATCGCATAGGCGCTTGGAGTAGCCAATCCACTCCACGTGCCGTTATTGATAATTGTTGAAGACGAAGCCATAGCCCTGGCCCCTGGGAGCAAAGCAGGAGGCGGGTCGAATTGATTAGTATACCGTCTCCATAAAATTCTATGGTAATATTATAGATTTTTATTAAATTTATGGAAACATATTTTTATAAATAGAGAGGGTCTCTGATTAAATCGCTTGCAAGTTACAACATATCTCGATTATATAATTTTTACACAAAATCTTGTTTTAAGTCAATTAATCATTAGATGAGTTATTTTATAAGAGAAAGTTTCCCATGAGACCGTCTCACCATAAACTATGGTGAGGCGAAGGATAAATCTGCAATTTTCAGAAGATTTGATAAAATTCGTGGATAAAAAATGGATTATTAGAGACCCGATCTTATATTTCACGTTCTCCTCTTTTCTTCCTGCCCCTTTTTCTCCTCTAGGTCATGGGGTATTCAATTTCAGAGCTCGATAATTGCCAATTTCTCTTCCTGGTGGCCTAAATCAGTATTTGGGAGAGTTCCGCCGCTGCAGCCTCCCACTGCGCTTCTCTTTGAGAACTCAGACGACGACTGGGGGCTTATTCTATTCACAGAATAATTAGATATGACGGTGAGTTCATAGGCATGTCGCCGAATCTAAGTCGCGGGTTCTCACTCTCCGTTAATGTTCTGGTCTCAGGCATGTTTTCTCCAATTTAATACCCCTATGTTTTGTTCCGATTGCAACAAATCTGAATGAAACATGATACCCTGAAAGTGGTGAGTGAGATGCTTTAATTTTGACACAAGAAGTTATAGTGTGAGATACTCTTAATTTTATGACGATGATTTCTGTCTGTGCTTTAAATGATCAATACTTGCTCAAGCAATGAATTTTAAAGTGTGTGGTTCAGTTATGTTGTGAGTTAGTTTTGGATGTTGGCCATGAGCATTAGTGTTCCTAGAAAGCTCTTGTGTGTGTGTGTGCAAGTGGTGAGTTGTGGTTTTCTTGTGCAGGGTGGGTGGTGCTTTCAGTTAACAGCATTATAGCCATAAGAAGATCAAGAACTTCTTGTGCAAGTGCAATACAAGTGGCCGCTGAAACTTATCTACAAATTCTCTAGGTGCAGGACAAATAAAATTTATATGCAATTGTATATTTGCAATTTAGTTTTACATTAGCTAGTTGCTTTCGATATCATGTTTGCATCAGATTTATATTCCGGTTTTTTAACATTTGCTCACTTTCGTTTTTGGGATGATTTTTTAATATTATTTCCTTTCTATTTTTGGTAAAGGTTGTTTCCATCCACTCACTTTACTTTGTACTCTTTCAGTTAATTTTTAACTACTAATTCTAACTTCCTATTCCAAGTGTCAAAAGTAAATGAATCATTGTTAGTGAACAGGAGAGTATGTAATTTATGGTACTATAAGGTTTGCATCACATTTTTATGCAATTTATAGGTATCAGGTTCATGTATTATTAATGTTTATATTTATTATTAACTCTTATAATATCAACCAAACAATTTGTTAACTAAGAAAAGTTCTATTTATTAATTATGAACAAATGTCTAAAACATGTGAGCTAATAACTTAAATCCACAAACTAAAAAAACATATTAACTGCGAAATTTTATCTAATACAATGAACAAATGCAAAAAAAACATGTGAACTTATAAATTAGAACCACAAACTAAAAAAATCATATTAGCCACTTATCTAGTAGTAATAATGAAAAAATGTCTGAAACATGTGAACTAATAACTTAAAACCATGAGCTAAAATATTCAATCATG
>JAULKJ010000014.1:4350671-4364725 GCA_032355405.1 Rubia balearica
AGAACTCAGTTCCAAATCCCAGATCATTCTTCATCCGCTACTTTTCTTTGTTTCTTCAATCTTCTTCTTCCATTTAATAAGTGTCCTTTTTTCTAATTTTGTGAATGACCTTCAATCTTCTACCATTTTTGCAAATGGTCTTCTCCATGATGGTCTCTAAATAAGTTCACAAAACCAGTAGAAATCGATAAAATCATAGAGGTAAGAACGTTGGACACTGAAGGCTTACAAAATAGGAAAATTAGGGCAAATAACTACACAAGGTGATTATAACTCGGGCCCTATCATGTAAAACACCAAATAATCTAACTATCCACCAACAAAAACATATAAAAGTGGTGTTAAATGATCCAAGAAAACATGTATTTCCAAATCATCATTTATCTTGTGTACAATTACATGACTATACAAATTTGTTTGGTCTTGACAGATTGTTGTTTGGAAGTTGGATTTCAAAGATAGTTTCACGGCATTGTATGATCTTGTCCAAGTTATGAAGTCAAATCTTTGTGACGAAATTCATTTTCTTCAGGCCATTTTTTTGTAGATATATGATCAAGAAATGAGATTGAGGGAACTCCTTAACGAAAACTTTGGCTGAGTACTCTTTTCTTGATCCTGAGAGAATGACTCATGTGTCTGAAGAGTATGTTAAATGTATTTCCTTGGTAAGATTGATAATTACATAGGAAGCACTGGAGTTTTTCTAATTTGGGTAGTGGATTTCTTTGTTAGTGAGGTTTTGTTATGAATATGTAGTTGTGAAATATCATTTTTATTACATGGTTCTAATTATCGCTTGTGTAGGTTAAAAGTTAACTAAATTGTTTTTTGTCCCCAACATATGTCGCAATACCATCTTTTGGTCCCCGATACCAATACCGCCTCCTTTTAGTACCCAACAAATTCAAAATGATTTGTTTGGTCCCCAAGGTGATTTTCAGGATCAAGAAAATCATATCCGAGGTCTTATTTCTCTTGATGCTAGTCGACTTCCCTACCTTAGAGCTTAAGATGCCTTGTTTAGTTTCCTGTGGATACTTGCTGCTTTGTTTCTTCTCTTATGACAGGTACTTGAAGGCTAAAAACCAGCACGTCAGAGGGACACTTCGTATGCCTTCCAAATGGAGACTGCTGCTGCTAGGATTACTGTGGAGTGGTGTCTTCAGAAATTCAAGCCGGAGTTATGCAGAAGACCAAAATCTGAATACCATTCAATATTACTCAACAAGTATATTTTTTATGGGAAGCAATATGCAAGGGGTTTTTACGGAAGACCACCCCTATTGCTAACACGGGGGGTGGAAGCAAATAAGTGGTAGGCCGTATTAGATCTCGAATGTGGGATTTGGCCTTTCTTTTTTGTTCACACAGGGCGGTGGAGACAAAAAGGAAAAGGTTCGAAGTGTTTATCTTCTTTTCTATATAGGTTATTTTGCCTATGTGGCTATCAAGAGGACGATTCTTATGTAATCTTTTTCATTATGGTGTGGGAGCCTAATAAAATCCCCTCACTTCATGTGAGTTTTAAATAAATAAATAAATAAATAAATACTACCATGGCCATACTTATCCTTTCTTATATTTTTTGGAATCGCATGAAGTAAAACATGACTGCAAATAGGAATCCTCGCGTCCCAAACTAATCTAATATTTCATCAATTGACGAAACGTATCCTTTTTTTGGGTTGTAATTATACGGACACTAAGTTTCTTGGTAAGTCTATCTAAAAATAATGTTTCTTGGTAATGAAGTTGTTTGTGCTGCTCTGTCCTTCTATGCCTTTTCTCTTATGGAAATATAATAATATGTAGCATTTAAGCAACAAGTTTTTTGTTGGTTATTGTGGGGCTATAGAAATGTGATTCTTGAGCTAGCATTATATGTGGATGAATAATAAATAGAGTAGAATGAGAAGTATTACGTGGCACAAATTAATATGAGAAAAGAGGAAAGTGATGGAAATAATATCAAAATCAGATGAAATTTTATTTTATGGGGGATCGGTTTGGGGTTGTCATTTTAGAATGTATGTTTTGTATGGGATGGGGGTGGGATTGATTGGATTGGATTTTGATTTAGAAAAAAGAGGAAATGAAACTTTATTTTATGGGAATCGATTTGGACTTGAATTATTTGATTAAACAAATCCAAATTTAATACTCTCTCTATTTTGTTATTTATGACACACTTAATATAAATGGATGTTTTATTTTATTTGACACTCTTTGCATTTTTGGCAAGATGCCTTCAATTTCATCCACTCATTTTACTTTCTACATTCAATTTTATCCATTCATTTTCTTCACCTCAATCTAACCACCTAAATCTATAATGCCATAAATAGAAAAAACGGAGGGAGTACACACTTTTCATTTTGGAATATTTTGCTAAGATTGATGTCTTTCCTTTTATGGTAAAAATTGAATCTTTTTACTTTTATGGCAAAAAATGAATCATTTTCAACCACTTATTAAACTTTTTACTCTTTACACTCAAATCTCTCCACATATTTCAACTTGCAAAAATAATAAAACTTAAAATTAGAATGTCAAACATAGCAAGATAGAGGAAGTATTTAGTTTTCAATTTAAATATAAACTAAATTTGATAATCCGAGTTATCAATAAATTAAAGGAAATAATATCACATGATTTCCAAAGTCTTAACATAATTTAACAAAATTTCGAGTATTCCAAACTTAACGGGGAAATGACACTTTTTGATACCCACTTTTAGGTGAAATTATCGTTCATCTTTTTGCAAATTATTTCTAAGATATTCACACATTTTTATGAAATGTTCTCAATTATTTTCCACATAATGTTATCCGGTTTCAAAAAGTCTAACATCAAGTCAACCTTTATAGTGGTGACAATGCCACTATTTGGAAGCAGGAAACATGAAAAGTAAGAATGACGGAAGAGACAGTAATTATGGTTGGATTTGTGGTGTTCGCAGTATGGTGGAGTATATAGTGGAGAAGAAAATAGAAGAGGAGAATTAAAAATAATTAATTTAACCTCAAAAATTGTTAAAATATAATTTTATAATCTCGGTAACTGTTGGCAGGTCAGTTAACTTAATTAAAATGTGTTATGTCCGATAAAGAAACCAATTAAGAACATTTCTTAATAATTTGGGAACCTTTCAGGATGATTTAAAAGAAGAAATGAAACGTGTAATTTCATCTATAAGTAGACACCTAAACTGTAACACACTAATACACACTAACGTAAATAAATTTAAAAAATTCCATCCATAAAAATTTACACTATCAAAATGAATTAATAATTTTTTAAAGAAATAATTGATAGCATTTGATATATACACACATATAGTTTATTTATTTTATTTTACATTCGAGTTTCGGCCCACAAACCATATTACTTCAAAAAATTCAGTTTAAACAATTCAAACTTAAAAATTAAACATTAATTCATTTATTTTGTATCGTTCAAAATGTGAATTTATTTTTAAAAAACTTTCAATTCTAATCTAGCTGGGGTGCTATAAAAAACACACACTGCCAAAATCCAACCAAACCAAATGGATTGTTTTATTATATAATACCCTCTTATAAATTACCTATCTTGTTAAATTTATTGAATTAACTAAAAAGTTAAATCCGCATTAGTGTCTTATTGAGATTATATATCTATACTATATAATAAAAGGCAACTTCTTGGCAGGTGGCATCCTCACAATTAACCACATTAGCTTTCATAAATTTTGACAAGTGGCACTTTGAAAGCTTACTACATCAACTTTAAAATTATTATTTATTAAATAATTTTTTTAAAGTATTGAAATATTTAGTTTCCAATTTGGTTTATTGGTGCAAATATAAGGGAATCGTTGCCAAGACGAGTCACCGATTGTGTGGTTGAAAACGGTTGTTTGGTATAATCTAGCACCCCCGACATAACCGCCGGTTATGAACTAGCATCAGTTATGTAATAACAATCATTGATTATATATAAGTGATCATTAAAAAATTATCACCGATTTTACCTGTGCTCAATTTTGTTTACAAAAAATTGAAATTAAAATATTTATTAAACATAAAATGCAATAAATATAGGAAAAGTGAACTGAATTCAATGAATACTCAACACTACTATTAAACTAAATTAACTAAAACTAACTTTTATTATCTACACAAACATTTTTTTTAAAAAGTGCTTTCAACCAAGGTAGGTTTACACCGACTTTAAAAACTATCTGAATACATACATCAAGGAAAGATATAATCTAGCAATCGCACCTCTATCTACGCATTCTTTTGCCAGGCCAAGTACAGAAGAAACAAACCCATAATTTGTTGTAGTGTTTTGTGGTGAGATTCCTAGGGCTCTCTTGAAATGCTTAACGCCCTTCATGCCAGAGCAACATGACTCGGAATTTTTCCTATTCTCTCAGCTTCACACCACTTCCAGTGGGAATTTTTTTAACCCCACTCATTGTCCTTCATTAGTTGTTGCCTTGGAGTGGTGAAGTCCCATATTGACTCTCATTAGGTCTTTTATTGTAGCTTTTGCAATTGGTTCGTTGCGATTACGGGTTGGATGTCTAATTGTCCAGGCGGTAATGATAGATTCCAGCATTGAATAGATCGGCGGATTTTCTAGTTTATTTCTCAGGATGTGCCACCATTACTCATCCAGGCTTGGCTTTTGCAGTCAACCCAGTCAGTCAGTTTCTTCAGAATATGCGTGATGATAATTTTGCAACAGTCACGCGTATTCTTCATTACATTTGTGGTACTCTTCAGTATGGTCACACTTTTCGATCTGATAGCTCTTCTGGGGCTCTGGATTACAGTGATGCTGAATGGGCTTGGTGTCTAGGAACTCGTCGCTCTACCTATGATTATGTTGTGTTTTTTTGTGGTAATATTATTTCCTGGAGTGCCAATAAATAGCCTAGGGTCTCTCACTCTAGTTCTGAGTCTAAGTATCGTGCATTGGCCAACACTGATCCTGAGGTTGTTTGGCTTTCACATTTACATCAAGACCTTCATTTTTTGCATCTTGGCCCACCTCTCCCGCTTTATAATAACATCAGTGTGATTTTTCTCACTTTAGACATGTTGCTCACAAGTAGGAACACATATTTACATTGATTATCACTTCGTCTAGGAATTGATTGCTTCTGGAAAGATATGTGTTAGTCATGTTTCCACTTCCCTTCAGAGTGCTAAAGTATTAACCAAAGGGCTTCCTCGCCCCTTGTTTGAGTTCTTTCGATTAAAGCTTTACATTTGGCCTATTCAATGCTTCTCTTGATGGGGGGGGGGGTTGGTTGATGAGTTCGATTTGGATTCGATGTTATCTCAGTAGAGTTGTAATAGGTTTCTACTTCCTTTTACACTCTTCTGTATCACTCTATGTGTGTGTGTATTAATAATAACATAACCCTAATCATCAAGGGTTTTCACTTTAGAATATCCTTACATTAAGCTCCTCCTCAAATTGGAACATGAGGATCAAGAATGGCCAACTGATGAAGAATAATTTTAAAATTTTGTTATCAAAAGGTTTAGAAAACAAGTCAGCTGGTTGACTTAAAATGCAAATATGATGAGTAACAATTATTGAATAAGATTACGGAAAAAATGACAATCAATTTCAATATGTTTAGTACGCTCATGTAACATCGAATTTACTGCAATATTTATAGTTGATCTACTATCACAAGAAAGACGCATTGGAGAGGAATGATTAATACCCAATGAAGAAACAAAAGATATTAGCCATAACATTTCACAACAAGAAACATATATAGAATGATACTTAGCCTCAGCAGACAAAAAAGTAATAGTTAGTTGCTTCTTTTTCCTCCACGAAACAAATCATTCACCTAGAACTAAAAAATATCTAGTCTCAGAATGACACAAAAGGACCTGATGCCCAATCAAAGTCACAATGAGCATTCAATTGTAAAGAAGTCTGAATATACAGAAAGAGACCCTGGCCCCGATGACTCTTAAGAAAATGCAACATACATAAAGCAATATGCCATTATACCAGACAAAAAGTCTGTATAAACTAAGAAAGTGTGTCAATAAAAAATTGAGCTCCAGACGATGTATGATAAATGAGGCGACCAATAAGACGCATGTACTACTCAAGATCCTCATAAGGTGGGCCCTTGAAGCACGCTAAGTCATATTGTTGCTCCATAAGAAAATTTGTAGGTTTTGCAGCCAAAATACCAGAATCTAAAAGAATATTCAGTGTAAATATCCGCTCTGATAAAAACATACCACCAGGTCTCACAGAAATCTCAATCCTTAAGAAATACTTAAGAGGACCAAAATCTTTGGTGTGAAAACAAGCATTTAAGTAGAACTTAAACTCATTCAGAATAGAAGTAGTATCAGCATTAATCAAATCATCAACATAAAAGAGAACATGTGTGGTGATAGAATCCCGAGTAAATGAGAATAAGGAATAATCAGCCTTACTCTACACAAAACTAAAGAGGCATAAAACTGTAGCAAGTTTGGCAAACAAACTGCGAGAAGTTTGACGATGACCATACAAGAAATTCTGTAACTTGAAAACTAGGCATTGGGATGAAACAGTATAACCCAAATATGGTTGCATTTAAACCTCCTCCTCAAGATCACCATGTAAAAGGGCATTATGAACGTCCATTTAAAGAAGTTCCCAACCCTCTATAATAGCAACAGACAAAAATAGGCAAATTAAGCTCATATTATAAACATGTGCCAAAGTTTTGGTAAAGTCAGTACCTTTAATCTGACGATTTCCAAGAACAACTAGAAGAGATTTATGATGTTCAATGGAACATCTGATTCGACTTAGTGAAAGACCTACATGCTACCAATGTCAGTCTTTCTAGGAGGAAGAAGAAACATCATCCAAGTGTCATTTCGTTCAAGAGAATTGATATTATTTGCCATGACTACATATCAATGCTCAAGATGAAAAGTATCAAAATAAGTTGCAGGGTCAAAACCATCTATAACTGCAACTAAAATCTAGATTGCGAAATCAAAAAATTATTATAGGAAACATAATCAGCTATAGGATAGCAAGTACCTCAAGATAGTTTGGTGGATGAAACAAGTGGGGATTTTCAACAAAAGTATAGTTATAGACATAATATTTCAAATGAGTAGCTTGAAGGGAAACTAGCATGTTGTGGCAAATTTCAGGAAGGGGCAATTAGACTTCGACCTCCGAGATAGATTGACGTGGCGACGGTGACTGTGGTTCAAGAGGCGGAGAGGGTGGTGGAAAAGCACTCAATGGATGCGCAGAAGAGTTGCATGATAGCTCGTCAAAAATAGTAAGAGATGGCATAACATCGGAGACAACGGTGAATGAAGCAGGCTTGAAAATTGGCACAAATGAAAAATGTTCTTTAATGCTCCCACCAGCATCGTGAAACTAGTGCAAAAATCAAAGATAAGTTTTATAAGTTTCTCCATTAATACTAGCTACTAAAAAGTAGAAAATGGCAAGTTAAGGGGTCGTCCACAGGGAAACAAAGATTTAATTTAATCTTGCGTAGTGGAGAACACACACTAGCACTACCGAGTGCGTGCAAAAAATGGGGGATTTTTTTTTTATGAATAATAACTACCAAATAGAAAATAATTAATCACAAACTAACTGATATGTAACTTTAATAAAAAGATAAACATAATATTAAGGAAATTTAGGGGAATTTTCTTCTGTTTGGCTATTCATTGATCCTTGATTAATGTTCATATACGCGTCTCCATTTTCAATAGTTACCAGTTCCATGATTCCTTGATCACACATTGTGGAGAGCTTGAAATCATTGGATATTAACCTCATTCTTACACACGAGGAGTACACCCCCTCAATCATATCTCACATCCCTCCAATTAGCTAGGGAATGTTGAACACTCAGAACCACCCCTCTAGCCCTTAATCCCAAAGTTAGTCAACCTGAATGCATAATAAAATAGGCTGACTCTAGAAGTAGCATAAATTTCAGGATCCAATGTGAATACCCATTCTATATGGACATTAGTATCTCACCATGCTCTCCAAGGTCATATCTTCACCTCAGTGGCTACAAATTTAAGAGATGACTTTCAGAACTAATCACTAGCATCTATATGGTTCCATCTTAGACAATTACGGCCCATGTGTACCTTCTTACCCTTAACCCCATATATAACATGAGTCAATATGGTCTCATCCTAAGACAATTATGGCCTAGGTGTCATTCCTTACTTGTGACCCCGTATGTAATAACTAATGATTAATCCAATTTCATCCTCAAATCTAATTTAATCAATTAATTACTAATCATACTTAGTTATCACTCCTGAACACAATCTTAACATTAACCAATGACGAAACCAACACAAAGATTAAATCTTTCTGGGTTTATTCTCGAGCCTAACGCTAAATCATGTTATAATCACAATTAGTTGTCATCATAACCTTAATCGTTAAATAATCATAAACATTAAGCGCAAGCCATCATGATACCAAGTAAATTAATAGGAGAAACCTAAAATTTCACAATATATTAGCTAAACATGCTTTAAAAATGTGCCCAAGTGCTAATTTAGCCTAATCTGACAAAAATCATAACAAAACATGAATTAAAACATGATAAATAAGAAGAAATAATATGAGCATTCAATATTAGAACTATGGTTTTAACCCAGAAGTCCGACCCTTTCTCCAATTGACAAAGGGTAGTTTTTATGGGTGGAAAAGATAAAATGAATGAAGGTGGTCAAACCCTAGTCAAAGGGTCTGTCGTAAATCATGCATTTGTACAAGGTGGGTGAGCCAGAAGTTTTCTTCGCTCTTGATATGTGAACTTAGCGTCGCAGACCATGCACAGTCCTCGAGCCAAACTTTGTCTTCAAGTCTTAAACTCTTCTAAATGTCATGGATCATGCATATCTTCCTGATCTGTGAGCCAGGATTTGTATCCAATCTTGGCCAAGAACTGAGCATCACAGACAGTGCAAATCTGCATGGAGAACAACTGAAGCCTTTCTCTCTTCCTTGCTTTTTTTTCTTCTATTCTTTCTTCCTACTCAAGCTATCTTCTACCACATCAAGAAGTGGCCTTCATTTTTCTACCATTCTTGCGAATGATATTCTTTTGATGATTTGATCTCCACTAAGAACCCAAAACTCCAAATCTAGATCCAGTCATAGAAGGAACTAAACTAAACAATAAAATGCTTCACAAAAAAGATGAATTAGAGTGAATAAACACACACGGTGATTCTAATATCCTACTTTGTAAAAAAATCCAATTTCCTAATTAACAAATAAGCCACAAAGAAGAAAGAAAGTGAGTGTCAATTGTGCTAAAAAGTAACGTAAACCGGTCTCATCAAATCCCCTACACTTGAACCTTTACTCATCCTCGAGTAAGAATGAAACAAACTGCAAGGTGGTTTCCCAAACTCTACCCTATAACACAATTGACCCCTCTTATTTGAAAAACCCCAAAGTACAAACACAAAGGATCAACCATCCCTCATATTGCAACCTAAGATGTTCCACCCATCAAACTACCAATAAAAACATCCAATAAGAATGAGGTATCAAAATAAAAATTAAATCAAGAGGAGACTTAACCTCCCAAAAATTTCACCAAGGAGGCAAAATGAGCCTTCAAGTTTTTAATCAATTCCTCTTGCTTTCTCTCATTTTTCCTAGGAGACCTCTCGGGGCTTCAACCTAGCCTCTCGTTTCTTTCAACCTCACACCTCACCTTTTTACCGCAAGAATTAGGTTATTTTTGCATGGGTCTTCCTTTAGGATTTTTTACCTATTCAGACCCTTTAATTTTGTCTAAGTGCTCTTTCTGATTTTCAACTAAGAGGGATTATTTTTATTCTTCTTTTTCTTCAATTTTTTGAACAACAATGCTCCCAAAAGAGCTCCTTATTACAACAAAAAAATCATCACAAATTTCTTCCTACCCTCCCTCATATAAAGCATGCGCCGTCCCTAACGCATAAAAATAATCCAAATCAAATTATTAGGAAAGGAATGATGAGACATTCACGTCTGTGATCAAAGACTAGAATCAAACTTAGTCATGAACCACAAAAATATAATAAAAAATACTGCTACAATCAATATGTACTCCTCGCCCAAATGATAATAAACTAACTGTAACCATTTTCTTAAACTACAAGGCATTACTGCCTTGGGGTGCCCTTGATTGTGATCACTTTGAACATGATCTTTGTTTCCTCGCATTCCAGCAGCTCAAAGAAGCACCAGTCTCCAATATTTGAACCATTAAAGAAGCATCCTCTTGGAACCTGCCCCATCCTTTGGGGTTGAAAGCCTTTGTAGTGCAGTTTCCCAAATAGGACACTTACCAAGTGTGGCCATAGCATTGCAGCCACGTAAGTAACTTCTTCACCGGAAGGAAGAGGTGGATATGTGTTAGGACAAAGAGGGATTTTATCAAAGTTTTGTGGGGGAGAGAATAATAGAGAAGTATAGGTTAGATGGGAAAAATGTGTTTAGCTAGACATCACAGTTTCCACTGCTTCACGATATATCCTCCTTGTAAGACACAATTGAATAAAGCAATGAATCTTTGGAAAAAAAATTCTCAATTGAGATGTAACTCAAACCACCCCCAAATTTTAGGTTCTTCATATGGATGTTCAAAGGGGATGGGAATGGTAGGGTTGTTGCGGGTGAAGGTGCTGATAGTAGTTCTGGGCTAGATTAGTGGGGTGGGTGAAAATTGGAGGGATAAGGCATTTTTAGGTTGTGTGGGGGTGAAGTAAGAGATGAAAGGTGTTAATTATTAATTTTCTGGGTAGAAATCTAAATTTTAAAACGGCTTCGTGCAGTGTGTGGTCCCTTGCAGTCTGTGAGTTGAGTGTCAAATCTTCGTAATGCCTATTTTTTAGCATCGTGGACCGTTTACATCTGCACGGTCCGCGAACTAGCTCTTATTAGCTCCCCCAATTTTCCAGCACGGTCTGTGAGCTATCCCTCTCCAGCTCCACCCATTTTCGTCCTTTCTCCCGGCCTAACATTCCTGTAGATTCTAAAGTGTATACCGGGGATAATAGTGTTCCAAAATAAAAGATAAGGAAAAAAATATCAATCAAAAGAAACACGTTGTTTTCAATACATATACTAAAAAAACATCAATTGGATATCAAAAGGCACTCTAGCATCGTTTAAAGCCGGAGCACCTATCAAAGATTGAATTTATGCGTTTCTCCTTATTACTCATACCTACTAGAAAGTAGATATTAGTAAGCAGAGTTCGTCCATGGGGAAAAAGAGTTCGTAGGATGGTATCACGTAGTAACAACACATATGAACGTCACTAGGTGTGTGCTCATAAAAGTTGATATTTTTGTTTGAGTATTAAACTACCAACTATAAGCATTGAAAATAAAAACTATATATCTATCATGCAAAACTAACAAAGAGTGTAAATATGATAATGGGGGGACTTAAGGGAATTTTCTTCACACATTTGGTAATTGAATTTGATCCTCGATTTCTATTCACATAGTTCAAGTATGTCTTATTCTAATGATTAATCACACATAATGGATACCTTGAAATCACTAGAGACTAATCTATTTCACTCTCACCCTGGGTGTCCACCGCCCCCTCATTCATATGTCACCTCTTTTCGAATTATTTAGAACCGGTCACCTCATAACCCATACTCTCGGGGTTAATAAATCCGCATATCTCACACAGTAAATTTAACCTAGTAGTAGCATTACAACCTAAGACCCAACATGAATACCTATTTTTGACGTAGAACTTTAACATCTAGAACATTAATACCTCATTATTACCCCCTAAGAGTTTATCCCACCTAGGTTGCCATAATTTTAGAATTTGACCTTCCGGATTAACCTGCGAACATGATTAAAGATTACCAACCCTATTGTCAATAGCTCATATATCATCCATTGAGTTGTTTTGTCGGTGTCCGATTAATCAAATATGTAGCTGTAAGAACACATTCTCCCCTGAATTCAATCAGGAGATTAGCCTTAAAGAGCAAAGAACGAGCCACATTAAAGAAATAATGGTGCTCGCGTTCGATACGACCATTCTACTTTGGTGTATCAACCATAGATGTCTCAAAAATAATCCTAGATTTAGCAAAGTATGATCTCGAAGGGAAAATTTTTGTACCATTATTAGCACAGACACTACAAATGGAGTGCCCAGACTGATTCTTGATCAAAGCACTAAATTCAATAAATCAAGAAGGTACATCTAACTTAGAAACTAATAAATAAACCTGAACAGCTTGGGAATGATCATCAACTATAGTTTAAGGACTCCAAACATCATAATGTATTAATTCAAACAATGAACTAGCATTAGAAGAACTCAAAGAGAAATTATGTCTAGTCTGTTTTCTCTATGACATATAGAGAAAGGAACAGAGATATTATTTGTGCTAAAATCAAGAGAAGAAACAGAAAACAACACGGTAGAGGAAGGATGCCCAAGACGCTAATGCCATAAATTAAATGAAGATGCAAAAACAGAAGCAACTATCGGAATAGACTGCAGGACATGAGGACGATCATGTGTATCAAGTAGACGAAAGCAATAACCCCCCTCCCCTTGTTCACCCAAGCCAATCACAGTTCTCGTACTGATTTTCTGTAAAATGCAATAATTTTTAGTAAACAAAACTACACATTTTAAGGAAGATAACAACCTAAAGCATGATAATAAATGGCATCGTAAAGTAGGTATGTAAAGCACATGAGTAAGGGTAACATATCCAAAGAGAATATAACCATAATTTTGTAGCAGATGACACAGATCCATCAGGGAGTAGAACATTCACAGAATCGATAGTAGTAGTAATATCAGTAAGAGAACCATTGTCACCATTCATGTGATATGAGGCTCCCGAATTAAGAATCCAAAGTAAAGTAGGCTTACCTGAACCATGGTAAGACACATAATTAAAGAGATTAAATAAATGCAGGTTCATACTCCATTGGTCCCAAATAGAGCATGACTAAAATCAAACCGTGTAGGGGAACTGGAGGATGCTCCCACCGCATAGCCTGGCAGTGACACCACAATATCGGCGAATGGTGGTGGAAGCGGGCCAGTGGTCGTAGCACCGTTCCCGGCGGTGGCTGCAATCGGCTGACCTGACACTGTCTTCTTGGCAGCGTTGGCTCTCTCCCCCATCTCCGTGAACCATTATGGATAGCCTATAATCTTAAAACACGTATCTTTGTCGTGCCCCTTGCGATTACAGTGCATACAGGCGGGATTTTTGTGATCAGCTGAAGAGAGAGCTCTAGGCGAAGAACCTAAAGGTGGTGGGCGTCGTACAACATATGCCATAGAGTCAGTTGAAGACTCGCGAAACTGAATGACGTCTTTGCAATTCTCCTCTTGAGCAACAAGAGCATATACATGCATAACATGTGGCAGTGGATCAAGAGTCATGATGTTGGATCACAAGGTGTGATAGCCTTCATCTGAACCGAGGAGAAATTGATAGAACATATCTTTTTCATGTTCTTGGAAGGTAGCTGCAACATGGTTGCATGTGCACAGTGGTTTGAAAGTGTAAAATGAATTTCCCTTGATTAGGGTTTAGATTATTGAGAGAATAAATAGAGTACACAAAGAGTAGAAATGTAAATATCTAAACCCTAAACTAGTCTCTAGAATCTTCTATTCTAACACCCCCCTCAAGCAAAGCATCGAATGTTCAGAGACGCAAAACTTGTACCTGAAAAACTCAAACAAACGACGAGATAATCCTTTGGTGAAAATGTCCGCAAGCTGAAGTGACGTAGGAACATAGTGGAGACGAAACTTGCCCGAGGAAACCAACTCACGAACAAAATGATAGTCAATGTCAATGTGTTTCGCCCACTTGTGTGCCACATAATTTTGAGCTAAAAAGATGGCACTGTTGTTATCACAAAGAAAAAGTGGAGGACTGGATAGGGGAAATTGAAGATCACGTAGTAGATGAGATAACCAAACAACTTCCATTGCAGTATTAGCCAAGGCAAGATACT
>JAULKJ010000014.1:4364825-4374960 GCA_032355405.1 Rubia balearica
AGCTTTCCATTGTTGATGGAAACACTTGTGTTGTTTGGGTTCTGTCTCCTAAGATCGGTTCTTGAGCTAAAGGTTCTCAAATCTTGGCTAACTCTTCATGAAGATCCTTAAGTTCCCCGAACACTTGTTTCCAATGGATCAACCACAAAATCCACAGACTGCACTCTACAAGATCGTTAACCTGTGGGAGAATTAACCCATTCAGCACTAGGAGATCAAAGATAAGATATATATGTTGCTCCCGTGATTACTACTAAACTACCAAGGGTTAGATAGTGGCAGGTTATGGGTCATCTACAGAGATCCTAGGATTTTAAAGGTTAACTATGTAAAACCGTAATGGGGTCATCAATGTGATCACATGTCAGGAATAGTAAATATTTTTAACAAGGTTTTGGGGGAGGAGGGGTTATCTATCAACTACTGAACATGCAAGAACAAGAGAGTGAACTATATTAAGCTAACACTTGGGGATATGTACGTAACATGATCGGTAGAATACTTTGATCCTAGATTCTATCAAATGCAATACATATAAACCTATCCTAAGGTTTATGTCACATACTGTGGTCTATAGTCAACACTTCCCTTTTTCTGTCACACAAAGGTTCCCACGTCTCATTCTATTGACACCAGATCCATGATTAGAAAATTATGTTAAGTGACCTGGCTGTTATGCATTCCTCTTTCCCATAAAGAATTACATCTCGTGCCTCCCTATGAATGTTTCTCTCTAGACCAATAGAGGCAAAGAAATTGACGTCTAATGGTGAATTTAAGGTTGAAACGACAATGGTCGCTCTAACACAACCCTAGTTGATACAAACTATTATGTCCTAACCTAGCAGGCTACCATTTTCAAGTCAGGATAGAGCATAGCTTCAGAACCACATACACCCATGCACCCGAGGACTCACATATCCCCCTATTACCCTAGCGGACACGCCCAATGGGACAAATCAAGCCTTGCGCCATTACATGCAACACAAACTATGGTGTATCCCAATCTAAGAATGATAACATGTATTTAGCAAGAATGTAAAGAACAAGTCAACATGATGTTCATAAAAATAAAAGGATATCGTGATATAAAATCTCACAAAATATCTCCAAATCATGAATACAAATCTAAATCCTGAAGAAAATAAGCTACTCTACTACTAATAGATCCATGGAATTCAATGAATTAAATTCCATGGATCTAAGAAACTAAGAGAAGGGAAAGAGAAGAAAAACTTTAGAGAAAGAGAGAACTCTCCTCTTCCTTCCTACCTACCAAGAAAATAAAATCTATATTATCCCTACTTGTTAAACCCTGGGAGACTAAAGGCTCCTTATGTAGGAGAATATAAATGGGTCTCTAAAGGCCCTAGTTTGAAAGAAACCCCAGTGAAACCCTAAGGTCCCCACTAGTACCACATCAACACGGGCCGTAAAAAATAACATGGGCTAGAGCTGCTCTCTGAGGGTATTGAGAACAAAGCCCATGAAGGATAAAGTTTTCATCATATGTTCTGAGCAAGTGGGTAGTGTAAAGACTTGCGGGACGGGGACTGGAGGTCCGGATCTTCAACATTTTGGTGCATAGGTAGTACAAATGTACACGGCCCTTACGAGACTCAGTCACCTAAACTCTTGGCTTGGCACGGGTCATGCAAGCTTTGACTCATCCAAAACTTGGATTTTTCCCTTAACTTGTTTCCACCGCTATGGATGAACCCCTGATCTGATCTGATTTGACTCTTCTCGAATAATTCCTTGAACTCTGTATAACTCGTGGATCTCAATTCATCCGCTTCTTTGTCTTCCTTCTTTTCCCTTTTATCTTCTACAACATTTTGACTCATGGTCTTTAGTCTTCTACTATCCTTGCGAATGGCCTTCTACAATCTACTACCATTCTCACGAATGGGCTTCACTAAATTACTCCGAAGTGATCACGAGCAATCTACAATGAACCTCACATTATAGGATCTAGATGCTCTTAAGGACATAAACTCCATCATACCTAAATACGCTAAAAATGAAGGACTTAGACAAGAAGACAAACAATGGCCATTTAAACCCCTTATAGTGTTAACCTACATATATCTAGCAATAACCATACAAAAGCTACTAAAAATGTGCTAAATGAATTGGCTAACACATGCTTCTAGGTACAGATCATCCTCTCACTAGCCTTTCTTCCTCATCAAGAAGACCATTGTACATGTAATACACCAAGTCTTCCTATGAGTAACCATGGTATAGGAAACTCGAAAGGAACTTCTTGAAACTCTCCCAATAGTCGTAAAATGACTTTTCATGCCGTTGGAGGATGTTGCTAATTTCTTCTTCATGGTAGAAAACTTGGAGGTTGGGAAGTATGCGTCAAGGAATTTCATATTCAAATCAATCCTGGACAAAAATTTCTTGCTTCATCTCTCAAAGAAATTGGGAAGGCCTTCAACTTGTAAACCTCTTTATCCACCCCCTCGAAAATCATACCACAACAAGCCATATGATGCCCGACAAATGTTTGTTGGGGTCCTCCTCTTTCCTACTAAGAAATCAAGGTAGAAAATGTATCAATCCATATTTTAGCTAAAAATACCTACCAGGCCCAACCACCGGATAAGTGATGCACATCGGTTGTTGCTTTAGGTTGAAAGCCATAGTCTTCCTCAACGGAAATTGTCACAAAGGAACATTTTATCCTTGAAGGTGAGTTTTTTGAGGATTTCCCTGGGGATTCTCATCTTTATTCTCCTTTGTTTTATAGTAGTTTACCCTTATATTAAACGTATTGACTAAACTTAACGTTTTGATCGAACGTAAGGGCTACAATTTAACACTTTGTTTACTTTATGGGGCACAAGTATTCCAAAAACAAATGGGGGGCCAAAGGTGAATGATGGAAAGAGTTGGAGGGCCCCTAAAGTTGTTCTCCCTTTATTTGATTGGAAGTTTAAGAATTTGATGAGACACCAAATGCAGGTATTTTTCGAAATATTTAACATCTCTTTTGTTATCTTTTTATTAGAAGATTTATAGATTTAGGTAAGTGTACATCATAAGGGGTTTAGATGACCATTCTCGATTTTCATATCTAAATCCTTCATTTTGTATCCTATTTTTAGTCTAATGGATTTTTGGCCCTCACGAGCATCTAGATTCCTTTTTGTGAGATTAATTTATAGATTGCTTGTAAGTACTTTGGAGTATTTTAGTGAAAGCCATGCATAAAAATGGTAGAATATTGTAGGCTACGAGTTAAAACGTTGTATAAGATAGAAGGGTCGAACAAGGAAGGAAAAGAAGTGGATGAATTATGACCCGGGACTTTGGACCAAGTTTTTAGAATGATATGAGATGAATTAGCCTCCAAGGTTGGTACCATTGGATTCCACTACTAGAGAACTATAAAATTGATTACAAGAAATCCCAAATCGAATCAGCTATTCACACGTAGCAATGCAAAGAAGTTGAGGAAAAGAGGGACCGACCGGCACGCACCCCGCTCACTTAGGCAGCGCCTGCGCACCTCTGCTACAATTTTTTACTTTTATTGACCAAATTTGTCTATAAGTAGCCCCCCCCTTCTTCCCCATTTGTCCAAGCCCGACTCTGGGTCTCAAAACCCTAGTTTTTCTCTATCTTTTCTTAGTGTTTTTCATTCCCCCCCCATGAATTCTTGTAAATTTGTTATGGATTTTCATTATCTAAGCTAAACTTATCACTTGGGAGCAATTGTTTGAAGCTTCCAAACCCATGTAATAAGACTCTTTTTTTAATCTTTCATGAGCATTGGTTATGAAGTGTTTATTGTGCCATTAATGTTGTTGTTTACATCATTTATGTTATGGGCTGTTTGATAATATGAAATGTTTGAATGATTAAGTGCTAGGAAAGTGTACAATTTCTTCTCACCTTTGGCATGAAAATCCAAGATCATGGAATTAGAACTTCTTGTGGGTAAATGATGATAATCCTGCTAGATGAGCATATTAATGTTGTTTGTTATCATATTTGTCCTAAGGTAGCAATGAAATATTGAATCTTTATTGTTGTGTGTTCTAGGTTTAGTCTAATAAATTCTTTGTTTGGTTAAATGGCTAGGCATTTGGTTTAGTGCTTGTACTTGTTATCAAATTTATGGTTCTTTGTATATAATTTAATGATGGACTACCTTTAGGCATTGTTTGTCTAAAGTGTTTATCAATGAGGTTTGCAAATGGTCGTTGAACGTCTTTGTAAATTACTAACTAAGAAGATATGAATGTTGATCTTCAAATGGAAGTGATAACATTCCCCATATGCAATTAATGTGAAGAAATGAGTGAATGAGTCTAGGATCTATAAGTGGTTTGTAAGTGGAAATCAATTGCCCCCAAGGTTTTGTTAATTGTGTGTTTACCATCTTTTTAGTTGCTTGTTGCATGATAGGATAATTAGTTTACTTTGATAATTGTGTTGTCTTTCAATTCATAACTTAGAAAACCAACCAAACACCCCCCCCTCTTGACATGCTTATATATATCTAGGCTTATATCCACCCCTATATGCATGAACCCTTAGGAAAATCCCTCTTCTTCGTGGCAACCCCAAATTGCCATTATCTACTTAATTGTATTTAGTGAGAATTTAGGTCTTATAAATTGTATCTTTGAGAGGTACGGCGACGACCTCCCAAATTTTGGTGCCGCTGCCGGGGAAGAGGCATATATTTTTAAGTGTTTGAGCATATTATGTGTGGGTATGTGCTAGTTGTGAATATTTGTTAGTTTTCTTTTATTTGGTTTTTATTTGATCTTTGTTTGGGTTGGAGACGTATTATTCGAGTTCTTGGTGTATGGTTCGTACTCGATCCTCTTCAAAAGAACCCCTACACTACAACCCCGAGTTGGAATTAAACTTGAAAAGGGCTCGGAGGCTTTTCATTAGAAAGTGTGAATAACAACCCTTCTAGTGACCATTTTGCAACATCTTCTACCTCAATGGATCATCCCAAGGAGAAAGAGGGTGAAATTCTAGGAGAAGTACCTCAACATCCTCCCCTTTAAAGGAGGAACATCCTGGTGAGGCAAATTCCAATACAGGAGGCTATGGCTCCTAATATTGAGCACCAATCAATGTGTATCACATATCTAGCGGTTGGAGCTCACGATCATTTTGAGTGAAGTCTGGGTTGACACACTTGCTATCGTCCTTCCTTGGTAGGCAAAGAGAAGATCCTAACAAGCACCTCATTGATTTATATATGGTATATAGTGGGATGCTTCCCGATGGAGTGAACGAGGAACTCTATATGTTGAAGGACTTTTCATTCTCCTTGCGAGATGCCACAAGAGATTGACTCCAATATCTTTCACCCAGGAGCATTACTTCTTGGATCAAGTTGAAGAAGAAGTTTCTATCCAAGTACTTCCCGGCCTCAAAGTCCACCATTTTGAAGAAGGACATTAGAAACATCATCCAATGACATGGGGAGTCTTTTTACGACTACTGGGAGAGGTTCAAGAATCTTCTCGCAAGTTGTCCATACCATGACTATTCGGATGGGGATCTAGTCTACTACTTCTACAATGGTCTTATTGATCAAGACCAACGGCTAGTGAGGGGAGCATGTAGTGATTCTCTTGGAACCAAATCCTCGAAGGAAGCTATGGAGCTTTAAGAAGAGCTATCCGAGGAATCAAGAAACTTTAGCTCGAGGGCCGATTTGAGAAGGCAAAATCCCAACCATGCTAGTGCTTCTTCCAACCATTGAAAACTGAGCTGGATTTCTTCTGGATCTACAAGCTTGATAGCTCTGATACCATGAACAAATCAAAAACCTCTCAAAATAACCGCTTCAGAGAAGACGGTTATGATTCAGTTGAAATTGGGAGAAGAAGAAGTCAAGTTTTCTGATTCTGAATTTCTTGCTTTGAATAGTACAAAAGCCTCAGTATTTATACTGTGAAGGCAGTTAATCAGAAGAAAAAAAACAAAGCTAAAACAAAGCAAAGTAAAACGACATCGTTCCCAACCAACTGTTAACTAACTACCAAACTCATAAAACCAGCTTGTCATCATGATCAAACTGTGATCATCTTCAGGCCATTATTCATTCTTCATGCCCCCTTCAAAATGAGAGTTTTGTGAATAGCAAAAACCCATCTTGAGCAGTAAAGGATGAAACACAGTGGCAGGAAGCAACTTAGTAAAACCATCAGCAAGATTGGAAGAAGAATAAACATGCAAAGGATCAATGAATCCATCATTGAAAGCATCCCTTACATAATGACAATCTATCTCGATGTGCTTGGTACGCTCATGAAACTTGGGATTCTGAGTGATATGAAGGGCAGCTATATTATCACAGTGAAGGGGAATAGGTAGAGCAAGAGGGACATGAAAATCAGTGAGCAAATAGGAGATCCACTTAAGTTCAGAAGTTGTCATGGAGAGTGCCCTATATTCTGATTCAGCTGATGACTTAGAGACTGTGTGCTGCTTTTTGGATTTCCAAGATATCAGAGAAGAACCCAGGAAAACACAATATCCTGTGGTAGATCTTCTGGAGACCTTGCAAGTGTTCCAATCAGCATCACAAAATGCAGACAGGATAAGTGAGGATGAAGCAGGAAAGAAAAGGCCATGAGTGGGACATCCTGTGAGGTACTTGGCAATATGAACAGCAGCAAACCAGTGATGTTCAGTAGGTGTCTGTACAAACTGAGAAAGTTGATGCACAGCAAATGTGATGTCAGGTCTAGTGAAGGACAAGTACAGGAGCCTCCCAATGAGCCTTCTAAAAGGACCTGCATCTTGAAGCAAAGGTGAAGAATCATCTTCCTGTTGCCAAGAGACTGGAAGAGGACATGCAGCAGCTTTGCACTCAGTGAGATGAAGATCAGAGATAATGTCATGTATATATTTGCTTTGACTAAGAAATAAACCAGCATCTGATCTGGCTATTTCAATACCAAGAAAATACTTAGCACATCCCAAGTCCTTGATAGTGAACAAATCATGTAGAAAGATCTTTAGTTTCCTGATGTCAGATTCAGAATCACCAGCAATAAGAACATCATCCACATATATCAGAAGAGCAAGACAACCAGTAGAAGTGTGCTGCAAGAATAAACAATGATCATTTCTGGATTGAGAAAAACCATATAAGATGAGATGTCTGGTGAACTCAGCATTCCATTCTCTAGAAGCTTGCTTTAGGCCATATAATGATTTTCTGAGTCTGCAAACCTGACCTGGAAGAGCTTTGCTATATCCCTGAGGAGGTGACATGTAAAGCTCCTCTGAAATATATCCATGCAGAAATGCATTGTTAACATCTATTTGATGAAGATTCCATGATTTGGAAACAGCTATGGCCAAGAATAATCTGACAGTGACTTGCTTTGCAACAGGTGAAAAGGAGTCAAAGTAGTCTACTCCTTCAATTTGACTGAAACCTTTAGCCACAAGCCTGGCTTTATATCTTTCCACTGAGCCATCAGCATGGCATTTTACTTTATATACCCATTTACATCCAATGGCTTTCTTTCCTGCAGGCAAAGCAACTAAATCCCAAGTATGATTGGCTTCAAGAGCCTGGATTTCAGTGGCCATGGCTTGTTCCCACTCCTGAATTCCACAAGCCTGTTTATAAGAATAAGGTTCTGGAATTCTTGACAATTGTGCAACAAATGCAGTGTGTGAATCAGAAAAGACAGGAATGCAAGTGGCTGACTCAGTCACAGTGTTAACTACAAAGTCATGCATCCAGTTTGGCTTAGATTTTAGTCTGTGACTCTGTCTCACTGGAGGCTTTGACTGAGAATTATGGTTAATGACAAGAGGAGATGGATTAAAGGAAATATGTGGAGATGAAGTAGAAGGAATGTGTGAAGATTGATGATCATCAGAATGAGTACTGATGACATCATTATCTTCATCTGAAATAACAGGTTGTGAAATAAATGGTGATGATGGAGAAGAGGGAGAATAAGATGACTGAAAAGGTATAGAAACCCGTGGTGTAGAAGTGTAATCAATAGGAATGGCAGGCAAAGGATCAGAATCAGTATTCTCTATGTCCAGTTGTGGAAGAGAAACTGAAACATGAGATTGTGATTTAAGGTATGGAAATACTGTCTCATGAAATACAGTATCCCTGGATATTAGAACCTTCTTGTGAGCTAAATCAAGAAGCTTGTATCCTTTATGGGTAGTGGAATAGCCAAGGAATACACAAGGTTGTGCTCTGGGGCTGAATTTGTGTTTGGTAGGGCTGAGATTTGAGGCATAACAAAGACAGCCAAAGACTTTGAGGTATGACAAATCAGGTGGCCTTTTAAATAGAACTTCATATGGAGATTTCCATTGAAGGACTGATGAGGGAAGTCTGTTGATTGTATATGTAGCAGCAAGAATGGCTTCACCCCAAAAATGCAAAGGTAAGTTAGACTGAAAAATGAATGATCTAGCCACTTGGAGTAGATGTCTATGTTTTCTTTCAACTACTCCATTTTGCTGAGGTGTATAGGGACAAGATTTTTGATGGATAATGCCATGTGTTAAGAAGAGTAGTTGACAGGTATTATTTATGAATTCAGTGCCATTATCTGATCTGACAAGTTTGACACAAGTTTGAAATTGAGTCTTGATCATAATCAGAAATGATTCAATCAATGAAGGAACCTTGCTTTTGACAGAAACTAAGAAGGTCCATGTAGTTCTTGTGAAGTCATCTACAATGGTCAAGAAATATTGACAACCACCAGTAGTTTTGACTTTGAAAGGTCCCCACAAATCCAGATGAATTAGCTCAAAAGCACAAGTAGTTTTAATAGAAGAAACAGGAAAGGAAGGTCTACATTGCTTAGCTAGAGGACAAATAGTACAAATGGAATTCATTACAGGCATTTTTAATTTTCTCAGTATCTCATTTGAAGGATGTCCTAGTTTATTATGTATGACTTGACTATCTGTAAGTAACATAGCACTGGAGGAAAACAAAGCTGAATGTAATGTCAAATGCCCTAAATTTGAATCTGAAAGATGCTGCTTCATCTCTTCAGGAAAAAAAGACTTGTGATTGAGTATATACAGACCATTCAATTCAGGTGCTACTGCCATAACTTTGTTAGTCTTGAGGTCCTGTATAATACAGACATTAGGATGGAAATCAAAATGACACTGTGACTGTTTGGAAAGTTTACTGACAGATAGCAGATTGAATTTGAAGCATTTAACATGTAAACACTCAGGAAGATATATGTGTTTGTTGATTCTAACAGGTCCTATAGCATCTACAAGAACTGTGGATTTATCAGGCAGGTAAATAGGAGTCTTGTGTGTGACAGATTTGAGAAAGCTAAAAGATGAAGCATCACTACACATGTGAGATGATGCACCACTGTCAAGAATCCATTCATTATTCTCAAAAACAGTTACAGAATTAGCAAGATGAGAGATCAAGCTACCTGAGAAATCCCCAAAATGAGCAAAGTTTATGTGCTCAGATGCCTCTCCTCCACCTTCTTTAGCCTTTCCCTTGATGAATTTTCCAAGCTCCTGCTGGATCAAAGACTGAATCATAGACTGCATGTTCATAGCTCCTTTAGGTTCCTCAGGTTCCAATGGACTATACTGACTAACATGATCATCCTCTTCAGTATAGCATCCTGGATTAGCTGCATGAGCAAATGTTTTGGGCTTCAATTTTGATGAATCAGGCCACCACTCAGGATAACCATGGATTCTGAAGCAAGTATCCTTGAGGTGTCCTGTCTTGTGACAGTGCTCACATTTCATCATTCTTTTAGCATCTAACTCTTTCTGTTTCTGAACAGCTCTATTAGCACTATACTGACCAAATGTCTGTCCAGAGTTATGCTTAACAAACAATGCAGCATTATCCCCTGAGTAAGTACAAGAATTCTGCACATCTCTATGTTGCTCTTGCTTATGAAATAGAGAATATGCCTTAGCCACAGAAGGCAAAGGTTCCATTACCAAAACCTGATTTCTCAATGCATCATACTCATCATTAAGTCCTTTCATAAACTGTTGCAGCCTATCTTCATTTAACCTGTTATCTTGCAAATTCTTAAAGCCACAAATACACTCACAGTCACAGCATTTGCAGTACATCTGAGGCCTAATTATA
>JAULKJ010000014.1:4440855-4452308 GCA_032355405.1 Rubia balearica
CAGTTTTTTATTGGATCTCTGATCTGTAATAGTACAGACGATCAGTCTGGTTGACATGTAATTTAGATATCCTTGCATTATGTTAGTTATTGCTAGAAGGTAGTTAGGTTGGATGTCAATTCCACTCATTGTAATCGTCGCTAAGCGTTTTTCCCAGCATCTTGGAATGATTGATATTTTTTTAAAAAAAACAAGACAATCATCATTGAAAGATTTGGTAAGATTATCTATTTATATCATTTGGCACCCAATTTATGCCAAACATAAAGCATCAAACAATGGTGCTTACATATCGAATGCAAGGGTGGAAGATAAGGTATGCACTTATGTAAATTGTGATTTTCATTGTATACGATAGCTGATGTGTATTAAATCACCGTGCATTCAGAGCAAAATTGCGCATGAGGCTTTTTAATTATTATGAATTTAAGGTAAAAAATAGCCATTATGTATCCATTCACTGTGCATTTAGAGCAAACCCGTGCATAAAACTTTTCAAGCATCGTGCAATTGGAAAAACTTGTCAAAATGCACATTCAATTCAAAATAGGCCTCAAATTACTATTGGCAAACGAACATTTAAATTAATGCACGCTCAATACATTCCAAAAATAATAAAAGTAGGAGAGTTCATATCACGAAATTGAAGTAAGGAGTTGTTAGTTTTTTGCTTAATGCAGGCCCTGCATTTACCGTTTGTTATATGTCGTTTTCTTCACTGTCACTTATGCTGATTGTGCAAACAACTGTTCATATTTCACTTGTAAAAGCAAATAAAGAGTTTCACATTGTTCTCTTTCAACATGATTGTCTCTTGTTAGAACAAACGACATAACCAAAATCATGCATTGAAATTTTATTATTAAGAGGAAAAGATTAAATCCCAATTTAAAATGATTATGATTTAATTAACAGCTATACCAATCATGATTTATTGATAGGTTGAGCTCAATCACCCTCATCACTTAGACTCCACATATGAGTTTAAAATATCAAAAATTATTAACGACGAGAATATTTGAGAATCTAACCGTTTATATTGATCACGTCTACATTTGAGTGATTTTTCAACACGTGAGATATCCCACTACAAAATAGACATTGAATGTGTAGTTCTAAACAATGGCCTGTGTAGCTAAAAGAAAGGTATCCCAAACTAGTAAAACAGTCCTTTAATGTGAAACTATCTAGAAGACTTTACTCAAACCCACCCAACTAATCACCAGATGGGAAACAGTCTGCCTCAAGTCAATCACAATAACAAGCATAAAATCTGACATTTTTCCTTTGCAAGTTGCGTGCTCACCAGAGAGATACACCAACCACACAAAATTTGATCCAACTACACTTGTGATCAACACTAAGTCAATCGATAAACGAAAAAAATTAATAGTTCCTATACTAAAAATTTATCCCGTCTCCATCTAGAAGGTAGGAGACTAAATCCAACAATTTTTTATTGCTAGAAATACTTAATAGTATGTGTATATGAGTAATTTTTTGTGTGCAAATCTGTCGCTAACCCGAATTCAAAGCATATTTGAATAAACTATCTAAAGATACGTGTAACCAAAGAATCAGTGTAACTAGTCAGAAACGTCTAAATGGGTCTAAATCTACAAATATGACTTAAATTCTCAGGCCAAAATGTTCAAAAGTTCCAATAATGTTAACTCGAATTTCTCTTGGATCATCATAGTTTCCTAGATAGCATATAAAGCCATCCGAGTTTTACTGAAAAAAGAACCGCCTGATAAATCTAACTTTACACAAACAATCAGATTTAATGTTCATACAAAAGAAATTACTTTTTAAATGACATTGGTTTAAAAGGTTTTAAAAGGGAAAAATGTATAGAAAAGCTAAATTGAGAAATAAAAGTAGATATAAAAAAGTATACTCACCGCAATATCTGCTTCACCGTAGACTCAGAAAACTAAACCCGCATCCTGCCGTCATGAGCCATTAACATCTCGCCAAGACTCACTACCTTCACCATTCTCCAATTGACCGATAACTCTCAAACAATAACCAGACACAAATCTTGTTGCCGAAAAAGGTCTCGGAGCAAAAAATACCAGATTAGAAAAACTTTGAGAGTGAGGGATATCATCTGCTCCATGATCCAAATATGATTGTGACCTTCCTTTTGCCTTTCCTTAAAAAATATATTTTCAACTAAGTTGAAAAAAGAAATTTCTCAAAAAAAGTAAGCCCATTAACACAATTATTTTTGTATAAGAAAACAATCACATAATTTCTGGAGTATTACTATCAAATCCGCTGTGGCAATACGAAACCCTACATTATCCCAGCCCACTGCTCCGTCCCGCTCTTCTTCTTCTCCCCTGAGAAAACAGTCAACACACAGTCACACACTGGAGACGCATACAAATTAGGTTGAGAAAACAATTCGGATTCTTTTGAATCTCCTAAATTAATCGGCGAAGAAGACTAGAATTATGGCGGCAGAGAGCTCGTCGTCATCCGTGGGCAGATCCGGTGGCGGTGGCGCGACGGCCGATTCGTACATCGGGAGTTTGATTAGTTTGACTTCGAAGAGTGAGATCAGATACGAGGGCATTTTGTATAATATTAATACTGACGAGTCCAGCATCGGCCTTCGCAACGGTATCCATTCTCTTAATTTAGGGTTTTCAATTTGTATTGAATGAGTAATTGGATTGAATTTTGTGAAGTCCTTTTTCAATCTCGATTTTCATGTTTGGGTCAACTTTATTTTTTGAGGTATTAATTTTGATTATTTTATTTTTATGTTTGGATGTATTGGTTTTTTAATTCTTTTCGCATGCTTGTGTGGTGTCTGTGATATTAAAGGTCTCATCATATTTAGCTACTCCATACGCTCCTACTGGTTTCATCAACAGGTATGGGCGTAGAAAGAGTAATTGGAATGGAATGTATTTTTTTTATTACTGTTAATTTATTATTTTTATTATTTGTATCAAATGGAATTTTTTAGTTTTTATATGTGCTTATGGTTTTGTCTATTAACATGGTAGTCGTAATTTTTCTACTTCGTGTCTAGGTAGTGTTAAAGTTGATTGGTACTGCTCCCTGTATATTTTCAGAGCTTTTCTTGTTTTATGTCCATCTTGCGTTCTGAAAATTGCAAGCATAATGCATATGATTGTATAATGAATATGCTTGTTATTTTTTTCGAATTTCTCGTGTTTGACGAATAAAATTCAATTCAACCATGTTTTATCTTGTTGCAGTGAGATCCTTTGGAACAGAAGGTCGGAAAAAAGATGGGCCTCAAGTGCCCCCTGGTGACAAAATCTATGAATACATTCTTTTTCGAGGAAGTGATATCAAGGTATTATTGATTTCTATTTGCAGGCGTGTCTGTTTTCCTGTAGTCGGCATTACTGTTTTTATTTTGCTGTTTTGTACCTTTTCTTTTTATTGTGCTTTAAATAAGTATATGTGTGTGTATATATATATGTTTTAGTGATCATGAAACAAATGAGAGCTCTTGTGGCGTTTATACATTGTCAGGTGATTTTTAGTCCATGAAGCCTAGTGTTCTTGTTAATCGTGGATGGCTATTACCATTTAAATTTTAGACTTATGGGATGTTTTTAACTAAAGGTTTCGCCCCATCAGCTTAACTGTTTATGAAGAGCTAATTTAAAACAATAAATCCTACTTCTCTGAAGAATAAGTGTATTTAGTTAGCAATCACACAATGTGTCTTTTCTCCCCCTTTTATTATGGTGCGACAAGTTTGTACTGCTGTTACATGTAACAGACAAGCATATACAGCTGCGGCAAATTTGTAAGTCAGGATGGTTCAATATTGTTCGTCAGGCTCTTTTTCCTTTCTCTATTAATTTCATCTATCATCTATTTACGGATGGGATATCAATATTCCCCATTGAGAAAAAAAAATAGATTTGTTCTTTATTTGATTCTGAAAAGGGGTTAGATGGAAAAGTAATTTTAGTTGATCTGTAATTGTATTTTTCAAATTTTCAGGACCTGCAAGTTAAGTCATCCCCACCTGTACAGACTACTCCACCATCGATAAATAGTGACCCAGCCATTATTCAGGCAAGTAAAGCTCTTGTGAGTTGTGATGGTTGAAGCTCTGGAATGTCTTGATCTCAAATCCTCTAAATCTTTTAACTGTTCTTGCAGTCTCACTATCCTCTTTCAGCTACCACCTCGGCGCCTTTGCCTCCATCTTCCAGTGCACCTTTGCCTGATATTGGTTCACATTCTACTCAGCTGGGACACCCTGGGTCTACCTTCCAAGGTGGCCTTCCTTTATATCAGCCTGGTGGAAACTTGAGCTCTTGGGGTCAATCACTGCCAAATGCAAATGGAAGCAACCTTCAAATGCCAATGTATTGGCAGCCACTCTATGGTACTCCTAATGGGCTGCCACAGATGCCGCCCCAGCTGCATCAGCAGCCGCAGTTGCATCAACCACAGTTGCATCAGCAATCCTTACTACGGCCACCCCCAGGGCTGTCAGCTCCACCATCTATGCAGCAGATGCAGTATTCTGGTTTTAATACATCCTTGGCCACCGGCGCTTCAATCTTGCAGGGTTCAAGTTTACCTGATTATCCTCTTCCTTCAGCTAGTAACTCCCTGAATACATCTTCCCTACCAGGTTCAACGGTGTCTAGTTCAACTTTGCCGCTGGGGATACCTTCTATGCAACCCCCAACCCTTGGTTCCGAGCAATCAAACCAATCAAACTTGGTGATTAACAAGGCTCCTGCTTCTCGCATTCCCCCAAGTGCTGGGATGCCATCTTTGCCTCCACCAACAAGCTCACCTTTAGAAATAAGTTCTGTTATGCCTTCTGTTCCCAGCAAATCTACCCCAGTTGCTCCTCCAGTGTTGCAACATCAGAATACCCCTCAACCTCTGACCAGTGTAGCTGGTACATCCAGCTCAGTTTTAGTAGAAACACCTACACCCCCCCTCATAACTCCAGGGCAACTACTGCAACTTGGACCCAGTTCGGCTTCACTACACCAGTCATCAGCAATGTCTCAAAAAGACGTGGAGGTGGTTCAAGTATCAAAAACATCACCACCAGAAGCTCCTGCTCCTGTTTCAACAGAAGCCCAGCCGCCTATTTTACCGTTACCAACACCTACGCGTGCTCACTCTCGTGCCCATACCCATACTCACACTCATGCTCACAAGGTAGATTTTCTATCACCTATTCACCTTATTTTCTCACATCTTGTTTCTTATTTTCTGATTTTCATATTTAAAGTAAGTACTCAGATGACTTACTTGTAGATCAAATTTCCCTTGTTATTGTTTTGGACGGCAACTAGTAGTTTCTGCTTTTTAATTTTTTTCTCATATTACATATTATGTTTTTTGAAGTTACTTTCTATTTTAGTGTGGCAACAAAGATGAACATTGATTTGATGGTGAGTTTTTGACAGTTTTTTGTTTGCCTATATCTTTTGTAGCCAAATGGAGCTCTGTATCATATGCGTAACAACTACCGTGGACGTGGAGGAAGGGGAGCCGGGGTACTAACCTTTTTGATTGGCCTTCAAGTTCTTCCTGCTTTATATGTTCAATTTCTGCATAGTCAACTAATCTTTTCTCTTTACTCAGTCCTCCTTCCCCCACCTTTGAATGCTGTCTTCTCGAGATCTTGAGTGATTTTTAATTGATAGTTTAGATTCTCATCTGAAGGCTTGTAACGATTATCCATTAGATGTGATCTGATAATGGCCAATGGGTACATGCCTAATTTTGTTTCCCAGATGGCACACCCAGTTACAAAATTTGTTGAAGATTTTGATTTTGAGGCGATGAATGAAAAGTTTAAGAAGGATGAAGTATGGGGTCATCTTGGAAAAAGCAAAAAGGACAAAGATGTGGAAGGCAACAGTGATGAAGAAGAGTATAATGATGAATATGAGGCTGAGTCGCCACCAGTTGATGCTAATGTGAGTTTTTTGCTCAATCTGACATATGGGGTCAGACTCTCTAATGGTGGGAGGGATACATGATTACTCACTGTTCAATTCTTGTTTTTGTGTTCATCAGCCGGTCTACAACAAGGATGACTTTTTTGATTGCCTCTCCTCCAATGCCGGTGACAATGACCCTAATCATGGTAGGACTAGGACTAGGTTTTCAGAACAGATGAAGATAGATACTGAGGTAAATGACTAGTTTCTATTTCCCTAGGGTTGAGGCTTTGATCGTGTTATGCAATCTAATATGCTTTTGGTTGCAGACATTTGGAGAGTTTTCGAGGTACCGCGGTGGCAGAGGAGGCCGTGGACCGTATCGTGGTGGTGGGAGGTCTCGAGGTTACTATGGAGGAGGAAGGGGTTATGGAGGAGGAGGAGGAGGAGGAAGGGGTTATGGAGGAGGAGGAGGAGGATATGGCTATGGTCCTAGGGGCCGTGGTCGAGGCGTGCCCAATCGTACTTTCTAGCCCGTTTCACTCTGTTAGAAGGCAATCCGGTGGAAGCTCGAGGCCTTGGGGTCCACTGGGATTGGAAGGAGTAATATAGTACTTGTAATGATGTTTGTGCATGTTAACTGTGGTGGGTACAAATAAAAAGTAGGACTCAGCAGTGTCCTCTTTTCACCCTTGTTTGGTCTGTCCAGATTTTCTCCATGTAAGATGTTTCTTCATGAAGTCCTGCATTTAGCTTATCCAAGGATTTGCACAAGGAGTTGGAAGTATTTGGCAATGTTACATTTATATTCTGTTCTAGTTTCCCATCATTTCTTTTAGTACCCGACTTTCGGACAGAGCAATTCACCACTTAGTTGGAGGTGTAAGTTGCACTGGCGGGGGAGTACTGTTTTCTCGGGGATACGGCGGTGGTCGCTGTCAAGGTGTTTCGGAGCCATTCAAAATCCATTCTCCCCTGTACGCGAGGCACGACATTGGAGTGAAAGACGGAGTGCTGTGCAACAAAGAAGCGAAAACAGCTCTTCCAATTGAATTTTTTAAAACTTATTTCATTAGTTCAATTGAATTAATATCGGTTCTCAATTATTGGGTTGGTAAGTGAATCATCATTGAATGATTTTGGATCCGGTTGGGTTGAGTAATGGAGGTTCACGGATCATTTCTTATATTAAAGTAAAGTATTTTTTGAGAATAGAATTATGAATTTTTAATTAACAATATCTCGAACGTCGCCCTTTTCAGAAAAAAAGGTCAAAATATCATTAAAAATGAAAGTTTACATTTTGACATGCGTGAGAAGTTGGGGCGGCGGACAAAGTTTTATTTTTGAAATTTTGTGTTGCATTGCATTTTTGACTCGATCCTATTGAATTCAAAGTCAAATATAGGATTTAAAAATGATTTTATTAATGTCTTTTAAAAAAAATGAAATGATCATCTTAGGGCAATGATTCAGCTCAACGTGATTCAACGCAAACCCACATCGCCAAAATTCCAATCCGATCCAAACCCAAATATGACCTACCCCAAACTCGGACTTAAAACCCCATTCGGGCTCAACTTGCGCCCAAAACTTGAAACCAACTCAGGCCCAAAACATAACTAGACCAAATCAGGTTTGAAACCCAAAACCCGACTGACATGAGCCCAAAACCCGGCCCGAACCGATCGATCCAAATCTGGACCCACCCAGACCTGAGCCCAAGCTCGACTTGAAATCAAAATTGATTGAAACCCAAGACAATAAGAATCAAAACTAACCTGACTAGGTGTGATTCTGATTCAAATTTAAAATCAAAGCCAACTTACCGCGAACTGGCTCAAACTCGCACCAAAATCCGAATGACCCAAACCTACTCGTCATGACCCCATCCTAAATCTGACCCGACCTGAGCCCGAACCCGACTTTAATCCAACCCCAAAGCTAAAACCTAACCAAAATATGTTTTGCCCCGAATTATACCCAAACCCGACACAGGACCTGGACCTAACCCAATTTCGACATGGCCAAACTTGACTCGACACGATCTGGGCCTGACTCGAATCTGACCCAAACTTGATCGAACTAAACGTTGGATCACTAACGGACATTGGCCTTCAGATCTGACTAGGGGGATTATGTGCACTCGCAACCTCATATAATGGTCCCATATGATGTTTTTTACATCTAGTTAATTGTTAGAATTTAGGGAGAAAATAATACAAACAAGTATTCCCTCTGTCCCAGCCAAACCCACATAGAGAGAAACATTTTGTTTTAATTTCAGATGTGTGAAAAGTCAATATTTCCACTGTCTTCATCCTTTTAGATATGCACATCTCACCACCACTCTTTGTCTTCTTCCTCCGCCTCTCTCCGCCGGCACACCGCCAGCACACCACCTTTTTCAACCTCACCACTACCCCAACCACCCCTCACTCTCTCCTGCGCTGAATCAAGAAGTGGCGCAGCGAGCCCTCGCTGAGGCCGCGCAACAACAGCGCAACGAGCCCTTGTGATCGACATCACAACCGCAACGGTGAGCCCTAGCCCGAGGCATAGAAACCTTAGCTGCGAGCCCTGAGCAACGCTGACTTGAGCGGTTTTGGGCAGCATCAAATTTGAGCTCTCGCAATCGCAGCGCTGGATTTGACAGTGAGGCGGAGACAAATTTGAGATAGAGTGGCATGGGGAGATTTGAGAGAGGCGAAGAGTTTCTGGAATAGGTTTACAAGTGAGTGTAGGTGAGAGGGTAAGGGTGTAATTTGTGACTAAATTATTAATTAGTTAAAGGGTATTATGGTCATATGTTATATGAAACTTTTCTAAATAAGAAAAGTGTATAGATTTGGTTGGGACAAAAAAAAGTGTGCAGAAATAGTTGGGACGGATGGAGTACATGATTTATTGGTTTATTTGTGTAGCAAATTATTAGATCAAGTAGTAATGATACATTGGAAAAAATGAGTTCTTCTTATTATTATTTATTTCTTAGAATGGAAAAACGATCCATTGGATGAAGAGGTAGTCCGTGGCTTAAATTGTTAATGATCCAGTCCATTTATGACTCAATAGTAAGTTGTGTTAGATATATAATGATCTCTTTACACATATCTTATACTCCCTCTAATTTTTTAATATTGGCTTACTTTTCTTTTTGAAATGATTTTTTAATATTGACTTTTTTTGACAAATTTTAGGTTGTTTTCATCCACTCAATTTACTTTTTACTCTTTTAATGAATTTTCAACCACTAATTCTACTTTTCTAAATGCTTGTGCCAAAAACAAATGTGCCACTCTTAAAAAATAGGAGGGAGTACTTCCAAAAAAAAATACTACCATTACAGTATTTCTATCCATATCAATATGACCAATAGTTTGACTTCCAAATTATAAACTGGTTCAGGGATTTGGACCATGCACAATTGTAATCCTATTTGAATCCGCTCTTGGATTTCAATTCATTAAATAACAAATCTCTCTCTTCCACCTCAACAATTGAAAATGCAACTAAATCACCCTACAATGGTTGAAACCACCTTGAGTCAATTCCATGAACCCCACTTGATTCTCTTTATCCTACTCATTATTTTTACCATTAATATTTATTTCAAGTAAATTTACCTAACAAAATAAATTTAAATGTGAAATTTAATAGTACATCTATAATTATTGAATTGGATTTTATTTTTCAAATTTCATTTTCAAAATTATTTTTAATTTTCAAAATTTATTTATGAACCATAATTAAAAAGAATCATATATATATATTTTTTTAAAGAATGTAATTTTAAATTTTAAAATAACCAAAAATTAATGTAGATTTTAAAGAATTTTTCCCTTTTTTTAAAAAAAATATAACCAAAAAAATTCAGAATTTTAAAAACTTTTTTTTTTAAAATCGGTTGGGACTTGACACCACCTGATTATCTCAATCAGGTGTAATTTTTTTAAAAAAACAGCTGGGGACAACGGTGCCATGTTACCCAATCATAGGGTGCCACGTGACATCCCTGGGTAAAAAAACAGGCGCGCGCATGAAATGCCTAGGGAAGACCGTTGGGCGCAAGCTCAGTCCTCCCAATCGGAGGAGCGGGCTGATTCAATACAATCCGCTCCAAACCCCATTGTACATGCTCTTATCTCTGGTTTTTGGTTTTAATATATTAATTCATGCAGACAAACTACAGCCTGGAAAAATAACTAGAACTGCAAATCATGCATCCATTACTTACACATAATATCAAAAAGGGTTCATGGAGAATCACCGCAATACTAAACCCGCACTCTTAAAATTGATTACTTATTATTTGGATCAATTCTCTTACATGGTGGATAAGGAATTTAATGGAGAGAGAAAAGGTCAATGATGGGATGATAATTATTTATCTTGACAATTAAAAAGTAAATGTGAGGATTTTAGGAAAATAGACTAATATGAAAAGTGTGACAACTTTAGAAGAAATGAGGAAGTATAAGCACGGAACATGATACATGACTCTCAATTCAAAGGTATTTTGTATATTATCTCAATTTTTTAATATTGCCACTCTTTCCTTTTTAATATAGTTTTCTATTAAAGACACAATTTTTTTACAAGATTCGTTCAATTTCATCCAATCATTCTAGCATTCGATTCTAAAACTTAATTTTCTCCACTTATTCTACCCAGCTAAATCCATCTACAAAATTAAAGAGTGCCAGAATGTACATAATGTTTCAACTAGAGAGACTGTTTTCTGAAAATCCAGTCTTGTTTTAATGTCCAATGTCTGAACAAAACAAGGAATACATTCTAGCCAAAGAGATCGAAGAATGGCTCCTTCTTCATCATGACTTTCATATTATATAATGAGAAAAAAGAAATAGACACTCTAATCATAATCATGGTACCATGTGTTGTATGAGCATCAACTCCATAATCAACCAAACAGCCACCCCCACACAAATCTATGCAAAACAAGCACTAAAGGCTGGCAATGTGATGTGCCAGCAATGTTGTCCCCCTCCCATAAGACAAAACATTCAACAGTTAAGAGGGTGATACCTTGAACCTGGGATCACACAAATCTAGCAGCATCTTTTGTTGAACTGCATTGTGTAGAGGCGTTCGTGTTGGACTGGGCTCTACTCAGTACCTGTTATGGTCCAATTTTTTTATACCTGTGTACCAAGTCAGGAAACAACAACAAACTAGTCTTCTCTTCTAATGATGTTTTTGCTAATTGTTTAGGAAGTCAAACACGTGTTTATAATTTTGATATGCATAAATCAAACATAAATTTAGGTAATAGACAGTATCTATGCCATTATGTAGAAAATGTCAAACTTTTTAGTTTCAAATGAAGTAATCAAGTGTCATGTTAGGGGCAATACCAGGTTGATAAAATATAAAGTACTTTATTAATGGTGCATTGATATCACATCAATGACACATCTCATCAATGATGAGAGTTACAATATATAGGGCTACAAAGACCAAAGACCAACAGGTTTAGGATTCTAAGTCTATAAGGAAACTACCATCTAT
>JAULKJ010000014.1:4526231-4543413 GCA_032355405.1 Rubia balearica
CTTGATGTTTGGGTTATGTATATATCAAGTTATAACTTGGTCATCCACCAATGTGGACTCTAACATGCCCCCTCATGTGCAATGGTATTATTCATTGTGTAAACGTGGACAAAAAGGGATCACATGCCAAATCTTGAGAATATTTTGTCGATAAAGATAACCTTAGGTTATGATACCATGTAAGAGTGTAATTCACCGTTGTTTGGTGAGTTTCATTCATCTCTAATAAGGGTCAGAGTCGAAACTCCCTATTTGTGGGGAAGGTCATGCTACCATCATCCACTCGGGCCAAAAGACACATAATTATATTCTGTTGGGTCGAAACCTATTAGCGAATAGAAGATTTTCAATTTCGATTCTACCTAGAGTACACTCCATTTCCAATTAAAATTATGGTATGTTGAATATACAGTAATTATATTATGATAAGACACCTATTCCTACATGGACAGTGCATCATCTATTTCAACATGATTAGGAGATATCTCGGGGATCAACCTCTATAAATACTAAGGTATTCATATATTCTATTAATTCAATTTTCAATACGGAAATTGAATACTTTTGGTCAGATTTTGTCAAAGCTTCTTCCTCGATCACTCCTGGGGAGTTTGTTTTACATGTTTGACGTGTTGAAGCAAGGTTCGACTATCAGATCGTGGTTTGACACACATTGATTAGCATGCTCAGTGAGACCCAATTATCAACAATCGAACTCTTTGTTCAAAAGGCTTTAAAAGAAAACCACATAAAGAGGCCAATCGCAATCAACTTCCAGCTATGATGACGGAAGAGATTTGCTCCAAGAGAGTACCAGTCCACCACCAAGGGCTAACCCACTGGCAACTACTGACCTCTCGCTGGCATATGGTCAATAAATGATGGTCCCCCCACCACCGTCAGGTACTCCACCAACTAATCTCGTGGTAACAACAATACTGTTTGCTGATATAATAACAATTGGAGGTCCTGGTGCGCCACTAGCCCAAGAATCAGGAGATGTCAGAGATGCAATTACAAAATCGCTTGATACCGAAGAACAAACCACCAGACAGAAGTTTATTCAGCAGCGTAGGCCAAATTTCACCAGATTTAGGGACGAGCATTTTAATTTCGTCACAACGATAAGACCAACAGTGATCCCAACAAATGGCATTGTCCGCTCACAATCAAACTATAATGTTAATTACGTTCCATATACACCTATGGAGGGGATGAAATTTGGGTACCCGAAGTGCAAGCGAATGCAATTCTCCAGTCTCTAAGTTGTTTTTCTTTCACTTTCTCCTCTTTCCTTTGTTGCCTCTTACAATTGCTCCTTGTGTTGTATTCACCTTGCACTTAATGAACCCATTCCAGCATATAAAACTTCAAGGGAAAGCGACGGTATTAGATGTTGAAAGGGGAGAAGCAAGTAGAATAATTATTGCGATTATTGGGAAAATGCAAAGTTTTACCCACTTGAACACGATGTTTGAAAAAGGCGAGATACGTAGAAGCAAGACAAGGCAGTTCAGATAACCCCATGCGTCTAACAATAATTTTAAAAATTTTCACCAAAAGTTTCCCTTGTAAAAGAGGCCAACGGAAGGCCAAACTAATAGGCCATGACTCGATGAAGTGTGACCATAACCAGGGTCTATTACAAACATGACGCAGGATGAGCACGCCAAGCCCCGCACCTCATGCTGCTCAACAATGTGGTTTTGATTTGGGGGATTTGATAAGGCATGAGTCAAACAATCCAAAGCAAAGAAGAAATCAGCCCAACACAAGAGAGAGGCCTGGGCTACTCGAGGATAGGAGTGACGGGAAAACAACCATCACTCGGCTGCTCAGCCCATATAGCAAGATAGGGAGAACATGCAAAAAGTAAGTTCATTGTTCTCTTCCCCCTGACACTACAAGTTCTTTCAACTATCCTCCGACCTTATTTGATCGTCAAAGCGGGCATGACGCAATGCCACCCCACCTGACCATTTTCTGTTGGTCTTGTAGGAGTTGGAGTGAGTCACGAAATGGGAGCCCATTACAAATAGTGGACTCAACATGCAACAAGTGTCAAACAATTGATAATTAAAAACCTTGGAGTTTAGTGGCATTTTTTAAAAACACACAACTACAATAGCATAAAAGTAAAAAAACTCGAGGTATGAGAGCATTTTATCAAATTCTTTATAATTTAATAGATTAATAATGCCTGTGTTGTTTATATATTTGTTTTATTTATGAAAACATGACTGTGATTATCACAAAGTTACTTTTATTATGGTATAACAATCATCTTTCTTCCACCATTAATGGAGACACACACTACATGTACTGAAATATTTGAAATCACAGACTTCGAATGAGGATGCCTTCAAAGGTAATCCCCGGCCCAAAAGCCAGCGCCAGCCCCCATTCTTCAGCATCCTCCCTCTGCAAATTCTCCCTCATGTACTCCATCACATAGAATATGGTGTTGCTGCTCACATTCCCGAAATCCATCAGCGCCCTCCTGCTGCAATCCAGCTTATCCCTCTTCAGCTTCAGCGTGCTCTCCAGCCTGTTCAGAATCGCCGGCCCACCGGGGTGCACCGCCCAGAACAAGTCGTTGAAGCCGCCGTCCCCCAGCCTAGCCCCCGCCTTCCCCATCAGCTTCTTGCAGAACTCCTCGATGTTGTCCTCGATCTTCTGCGGCAGGTCCCTCCCGAGCCGGAAGTTGATCCCCTCCTCGGATATCCGGCCGTCGATGACGCCGTTGGTCCCCGGGAGGAACTGCTGGACGGCGTAGTTGAGCTCCATGAACGGGGACTCATTCCCCGTGATCGGATCAGCTCCGATGATCACCGCTGCGGCTCCATCTCCGAACAGCGCCGCGCCGACTAGGTCGTAAGGGCGGTCCCGGTTCGGGGGGCGGAACCCTAGGATCGTCGTCTCGGAAGTGGTTAACAGGACCCTGCTGTTAGGGTTGTTTTCAGCGATGTCCTTCGCGACGCGGAGGCCGGTGACGCCGCCGTAGCAGCCAAGGAAGTAGAGCATCACGCGGCCGACGTCGTTCCTCAGGCCAAGCTCGGTGGCGAGGTAGAGATCGCCGCCGGGCAACCGGATCTCGCTGGAGGAAACGTAGACAATGTGGGTGATGTCCTCCACAGGCCTCCCCCATTCCTTGATGCAAGCGAGGCTTGCTTCCTTCGCCATCTCCACCACGGCCGGGTTCGCTATCTCGAGCTTCTGTTTGATCGTCGGGGAGCCTTCCGTAGCCAGCTCCGGGTACTGGTCAAGGATCTCCTTGGACATGACTGTGTATCGGGTCTTCACAGTAGTCGTTTTGCCTGACACAAACAAATTAAAGAAACGTCTCAAACATTGGTAAGAAAATGCATTTGATCATTTCAATCCAATTCAATCAGGTTTGCTCACACAGCCGCTCCAGCTTCTCCTTGATGGCCGAGTCCACGCATTTCATGTCGCGGATGTAGCCCTCCACAAGGCAGTCCTGAGGGACGACTTGGCGGGGGAATGCCTTCCCGATTGCAAGAATGGTGGCTTTTCCGGGAGTCGGGGCACGCTTCGAGCTGAAGGTGTTGGTGAACTGTGACATCGCTGGTGAATGGGTGGGAGAGCAGGTTGGATTCTGATATCGACTTAGTCGGGAATGTTTGGATTTAAATCCATGGGTTTGGCAGTTCTTGGAGGAAGGTTGGTGCCAAGGTTCTGTGGCGTGACTAATATTGTAAGGGGGATTTGATCACATGTTATGAGGCTGGATTTGTTTTATGTTGTTGGACTGGAAGTGTGAATAGATGCAAGGTAAAATTTATACATGCATTCTTCTGGTGCCATCTCTATAACTTTGCCTAACGTCGAACAATTTTAATCTCTTAACGAAACAAGAGGATTGTATTGCGTGCTTCAGTGGATCATGGTGAAACTTTGCGTGCTGTACTGGATCGTGATTGATGCCTAGCAAGAGGACGGTTTTTCTTCTTCTTATGGGTAATCCATTTTATTAAACCTTAACGGGGTAGGTACGGGTAGTACTAATTTGGTGCGGGTTCAGATGGTAATATTAGTAATTTACAAAGTTCATATTTAATTAATGACAAAGTCTTGTATAAGACCGTCTCACAGTGAGACCAGTGATTAAATTTGCAAAGAATTCAGCATGAGATTTTGATGTCGTATTCCCGGTCAGGCAAAATGGATGATATTCACCAAGCAGTCGACGTGAACCTGCAAGATAGATCCCGGAAGTGATTCCGGGGAAAGGCCACCGACGATCAAGTTTGTTCCTTTCTTAAGAGAATTAGTATTTTCATCTTAGTGTCACCTATTTGAGTCAGTGTTTCTCTCCTTATATTTATAGTAGACTGTAGTCATGGCTCCGTATTACTAGGGTTTCAGATCGTGGGTTGCGTCGTGGTTCTATAATCTCGGTTCGTGGCTGAGTCTTGGACGTGACTCCGCTTTTCTCAATTCGTGGCTGAATCCTCTTGGACATGGCTTCGCCTTTCTCGGTTCGTGTCTAACATGATTCCCTCTTTGTCGGATCGTGGCTGAACCTTGGGCTGGGCCAAAAGGCTCTAAATCATGGGCTAGGTATACACCATAAGCCCCCAGTCAAAAAGTTAATAAAACACGAAGGGATGAATGTGCTTGTAGAATGTGTGTGAACTGTTATTTAGTTTATTCTCTGAACTGTAATAACATTTTCGTTATCACAACAACTTAATTAAACTATCTTCGCCTGGTGTTGTAGGATCTTGTCTCTCTGAGCCGAGATTTTCTCCTCATTATTCGCTATACTGTTTTGTCTTTCGCTGTCTTAAATTAAATTATCTACTTTATTGGTTCTTCAAGCGTCTGAATCCTTCATCTTCTCTTCTTTATTGTCCCTGTTCATCGTCGTTCTCCGCCAACTTATAAGTTTTTCTGTCTTTATTCTTCTCTCCCTTTCTGAAATGATTCTCATAATTGTGAATTTGTGCATTCTGCGTTCCTTTTTCGACTTTCGTAGGAATATACTCCCTGGATTCTGTAATTCTAATTAATAGGTTTTTCAACTGAATCGTAGGAGTAATCTTTGCCCAAATGTATACCCCTAGTCTTATTGATCCTTTCGTGAAGGATGTCTACGTTGACGATGTAACTCTGGGGAGGATTCCGACCATCCCACAGGTTATTCTGCTGTTAGTAGCATTCTTCCCGATTACTACTTGGAAATTTTTTTAAAAAAATTTCTTTTCACGTCTTCGTTTGAGCTTAGGGCTCCTGATAACTCTGATAGTGCTCACACTCCTCCTACTGGCTACATTGCTTGTTATTTAGATTGTCTTAAATTTAGACTTGTTTTCCTTTGTCCCAAAACATCATAGATTTACTTTTACATTATCGATTCATATTATCTCAGTTTCATCTTAAGGGTATCGCAATCATTGTGGTTTTCTACCATGTGTGTGAACAAGCCCATATCCCCTTTTCAATTGACTTATCTCATAGCTTGTATCAATTCGCAAGGCGAAAAACTCATCTGATGAATTCACCTTTTATCCAATCATTCCTAATGTTGAGCTTGTTAGTGGATTTCCTAATAATTGCAGTGTATAGCGCAAAAAAATCTATGTAAAACTGGGTAATGTGTGCGAACACACCCTTCCAATTTGGAATTATAATGATCCCAAATCCAAACTTTCTAAGCCAGTGGTTCAACTTATTGGCTAACTCCGAGGTTGTATTAAAACTCATCGAAAACTCGATATGTCTTCGCCATGCTGATTCAGAGAGCGAAGGTGTTTGCTTGCTGTTATCTTGTTGTATCACCATGTTATACTTACTTTTATTCCTTATTCTTCACATTGCTTCATTATTTCTGCGTGTTCGTCTGACTTGTGTTGTATACTGAATTGCAGTTATGGATCTAGCTGGGCATTCCGTTGACAGGTCATTTATTTTCGATGACAAAAAAGAAGAGATGGAGGCCATGCCAATCCAACCAAATGATACCATTGTTGATGATGTCTCTCAGAAGAATTTCATCGAAGAAAATTCTCAGTTAGTATCTAGTAGAGGTAAGGCACCAGAAGGAGAAATGGTGTATGTGGAAGATGTTGCCGCTGCTGCTAAAGAAAAAAAGAAAGAAACGGAATGGTGGCTTGTCGACTGCTTTGAAGCCCTATGAGAAGAGAGGTAGCACTAACCACTCCCGTTCTAAGCCTCCGCTGCGAAGCAGTAACTTGTTGACATAGGGGACCATTCCAGCCACTCTTTCTAAGCTCTCTCTTCACGAATCTATGGTTGTGGTTTTTCTGTTGTAGCTCTAAAATGATTTTGTTTTATTTCTATATTCTCTTATTACTATGCTTGCCTGTATATGTTTATTCGTGTTTTTTTTCTTTATGATGGTGTAAGATTTGTTGTAGTCTTCAACTTGTTGGTGAGCAGTTGCCCAATTTTCCAAGCGGGATAGTTCGGTGCTAGAGACGTACAACGCTGGTGAGAAGGAACGTGAGGCTATGAAGATCTTGCTTGAGGCTGCTGAGAAGCGTACATAGGCTGGTGAAGAAGAAGCCAATAGACTCCGTTCTGAGTTGGAGGAAATGCGGACTATGGGTCATGCTTTGCCTAGCTATCCCCAGGTTTTTGCAAAATGACTTTTTAAAAACAAAGTCTTTCTTCAATCTATTCGAGGAGGTTTCTAGCTCTGCTCGCAATATCGATTGTTGCAAAGCCTTATGGGAGCTATGGAAGCCGAATCCCACCTTGAAGGCAAAGAAATTGCCTCTATTGACCAAATCCGAAGCAATCTAGAGCAGTAGAAGGTTGGACTTAATGCTGAATTTGTGAAAATATTTCTGATGGTTGGCACCCTTATGCTTTATTATCGCATCTTGTTGGTCTTCTCTCCTTGTCGTCTATTTCTGAGCTTCAAAAGTGTAAAGTTGATTATCTTAACGATCTTCCATTTGGTTCTCCTAATCCCGAGTCCTCTTCTAACCCGGAGGTCAATGCGAACATTGAGAGTTCTGCTCAGCCTGCGAGCAAGGAGAATTATGCTCTTATTGTCCAGGATTCAACTGTTTCTCTTTCTAATTTTAGTTGATCTTAGTGTTATGGCTAACTTTAAGACCATTTTATCTGTAACATATAATGGTGCTTTGATGTATGTCTGCACTATATGTACTATTTTGGATCTTAATTTAGTATATCAATTCTAATTTTGCACTTTCTCCGTGTAATTATTCACATACAGGGTTTTGATATTTTGGTCGACCATAAGTTTTTAAAACTTCTTGACTCGTTGGGATCTAGTGTTCGTTTTCAGCATCGTCATCAGTTTGTATCCTCCAATTCCTATTGCCCTATTAAGCTGGTTGAAGCTACTGAGTCCCTGTGCAAGGGATATCGTGAGTTGCTTTCCACTGATCGATTTTTTTAGCGTTGGTTATTTTGTTTTGGAATCTATTCCATTATGTTTTGGATGACACGTCTCTGCCTCTTCTTCATCTCCATCTCCTCATGCGGCTTGTCCTTGTAGAAGTTTTTACCAGAAGGTTACAACATTGAATCTCTCGACAAGGATATTGTTTGAGCAATGGGTCTTTAGATCTTCAAAATTCTCGTAATTTTTGTAAATCCTTGAATATCTTAAAATTATTTGCAGCATCTTGGGATTACAAAGTTACATCATACATGTGCAAATAATCACTCTAAAATATGCTAACAACTACTAGATGTGCTATATAAAACATAGCCTATCACCAACGATCGGGAGCTCTCGAGCTCTAGCTATCGGTCTCCCACGCCAGCAGTTTGTGCTCTTGAGCGCCAGTTCCTAGTCACCCGCATCAGTATCAATGCTCTTCAGTGCCAATGGCAGGTCCCACGTGCTGGCGCTCAATGCTAGTGAGAGCCAACGCTCAATCAGTTCTCCCGAGTGCCAGTACCCGACATGATTGCTAACATCAGTGCTCAGTCGGTTGCACGAGTGGCTATCACCATCCATCATGCCTCCGTCTCACCACCACTGCTACCTACGCATCGCCGTTTGCTGGCCTTCATTGTATTCACTACCACTATAACCTGCGTCGGTACCCCGAACCACCGTTGGGCTATTAGCACCATACTTCTGCCGTGAAATCGCCACTACAATTTTTTTGTTTATCAAAATACTAAAGTCATAAAAATGATATAAACAAAGGTGTAAGTTAGTAAAATACAAGGCATGATTTAGAAATCAACTACTAGTATGGTGACTTGAACACTTATATCTAAAACAACTATTCTTTATTAGTCTTTTGATATGGAATTTGGGTTGCACATCCATCCAACAATCCCCCTCAATCCAAGGACCGTACAATATGTATCTTTCATCCTCGGACCATCTTCTGAGATAGTGTTCTTCGTTCATAGACCATTTTCTGAGGTCACAATGGCAAACTCTTTCACATTGGGCCCTGAGCATGAACCATAGCTCTAATACCACTTGCTGAACAAGCAAATATCTTCTCTTACCCACATTAGTATGATATTGTTCTTTGGACCAAACCCACATGAATTTGTTTTTGCACATGTTTCAAGAGATCTCATACTAATATGGTGGATTGAACACTTATATTCAAGACAATTACTCATTCATCTTCGTTTAGCTTCTATTGGTACATCATTTAATAGAATGAAGGTAAAGGAAGCTGAGTGGGAGAGATTAATCAACATTTTCCTTTTTTGGAAAAAAAAACTAAACATGTCAGTATGCCAATAAAAGGCAAAGGTTCTACTTTCTATCTATATATAAAACGTGCGCAGGTTTCTACATTGATTCACAAGGCTGGATTTCATAAGGCAAACTTTCTGATCACCTGGACGAGGTTCATAGATATACTCCCTCCCAGATTCAACATGATAGAGAATTATAAAAACCTGCTTTACCAAGAATAACAACCATCCCTTTCTTAAACACCAAGGGAAAAGCTTGTCTGAAATGCTTGTATGCTTGCTCAAGAATGACAACGATACTATTATATTTCTGTCCGCCCAGTTTTTGTTCTTGTAATTCTCTAGCACCCATACATGAAGCTCTTCTCCCAAAATTGTAAAAAGTGAAAACCTATCCTCCCAAATTATCGGCAAAACCTTTTCCCAACTTGCGAATAATGCCCCATCAAGGTTTCAAACCCTCGGTTTCCAATTCCATACAAACTATCTCACGTGCAACAGTTAAATGATCATCGGATAACCACATGATGTAGGCTACATCATCTATAGGCCTATATAATAGTGGACTCATTTGCCCGCCATTTAGATAGCGTAAGCTAGGAACTTCCAATTTTCTCCATTCCGAATCAATCCCCACAATTAGGACTTCGCAGCCTCCAAATCTGTCTTCCTCCTTACCAAAAATATTAAGCACATTATAATCTTCACTGGTTAGGGGATACATGATCTTTGTAACTGCAGGTTTACGATGTGGATCAGGCAGATCAACCTTAATTCGTGTTATACGCTGTGTAACTCAAAATCCCTGCTATCCTCATCTTCATCACTAGCCACATCCACGCATTTATATTTCGTTTGTCTCAAATGTATCCAAACGAAGTGCCGGTCCTCAATAATAGAACACCACAGTTTACACACACATTTCAGAACCAATAAAGACTTTACTGGCAATCTGCTTAATATCTCAACAACAATTTCATGGGGTAAAAATACTTCTCCGACCATACTTCTTGTTATCTGCATAATTTCAACCAGTGTGTAAACGAATGCAGCAATCAAAATTCTTGATTTGGAGAGAAAATACACGAAATTCAAAATTCTTGTTTCTGAGAGAAAAGTCGTAGGAGGCTCTTGTAAACCATCCATAAACTAGCAAACAGATGAAAATTTCCACGGACTCATCAGGAGGAGTACATAATTAAGTTGTCAGAATTAGAAATCAGCAATTTCATTTGCACCAATATTAAAAATTTTAACGGAAAAGTTACTTCTTTCTAAAAGGTTAATGTTCCAGGTCTTATAGTGAGGAAGTGTTTGGAAACATGGGTTCAAGATAAAAAAATGGCTTCCAGATAATTAAATAGTAAACAAAAAATAACATGGCTTCCACAAGCAGATAATTAAATCTACTATGACACATGACAAGAGAGTGGAGTCAAAAGTTGTTTTCTGCATTTTCCTTTATTTTAATTCACTCTTTTGTCATATGTCATATTTTACTTGACCCCTTCACCCCATATAGTCAATTGTCCCAAATAAAAGGTTTGATGGTATACAAATACCTTAAATACAAATACGGTTAATGATAATTTTACCAAATCATCCTTTACATAACTATAACTCCAAACTAGAGTTGTCAATCTCTGATCCAAAATGAGCACTCGACCATGACCGACACTACCGAACTCAACCCGAAACCTAATTTTGACCCTAGAGATATCAACTTGAACCTAACCCGACACAACTTAACTCAACCCAAAACCCAATTCTGACTCGAGAAATATCGACACGAATAAGAACTCGACACTACCGAATTCAACATGAAACTTGAATAGGCCTTGATAATCTTGACCCGATACTAGCGGAGGCAGCCTCATCAAAGGAGGTTTTAAAGGACTATAGAGTCACTTTGTAGGTGACTTCTCTGGTTGTGACTTTGATCAGCAGTGATCAAAGTCGGTTCTCATAACCAACTTTAAAATCATCCAACAAAGATGGTTATTATCTACCTTTGATCACCAATGGGGAATCAACTTTGTTTGCAGTTCCGATCTCAGAATTGGAGTTCTAAAAATTGGAACTAAATGACTGTCGTCGGAGGTTGTCTTGCAGTTACGGACTCAGAACTGGCTTAAGGTTCCAGTCTTCGTAGTCTTTTATCTGACCTTGGTAATCAGTTCCTAAATTGGACGTTCATTATATTCCGCCACTGTATTTGGAAAAGTAAAATGCATTTTCCTCCCACATTAGTTTTGAGGTCGGGTGATTAACCGGGTAAGTAGTTCCCAGTTTGAAACAGGTTATTCATGTCATACTAAGATGAGGAACTTGTGGATGCGATTGCAGTTCTAGTCTCGCAACTGACTCGGATAAATATGTAAAAATTGTGCTTTCCGTATGTATGACCCGAACTATCAAATGACACTCATAACAGCTCCAATTCGTACACGATTCTATAGACTATGCCTACAAAGCATCAATCTATAGATATGAATAGAAATCTAGCAAATTTTATTCCGCAAAATACTTGAAATCATCATTCAAACTAGCAAACATCTATAGAGTACGCTTATAAAACATGTATCTATAGATAGGAATAGAAATCTAGCAAATTCTATTATGCAAAATACATGAAATTATCATTCTAACTAGAAAAAAAATCTATAGACTACACTTACAAAGAATCAATCTATAGATAGGAAGAGAACTCTAGCAAATTCAATTATGCAAAATACATGAAATCATCATTCTAACTAGTAAAAATACATACACCATCAACCACGATGGAACATTGTAAATAACTAACATAACAAGTCAATAACTATGAGTGCTACTCATATTACAAAAAAGATTCATCCCATCAGTAGATAAGCCTAACCTCAAGTGTTAGGGTTTAGCTCCAAACTCTGGGTAGAAGGCATCAAGCTTCTTCCACTACTCACCGTCTGACGTATGCCAGATTGCATTATCTTCCAGTCAAACACGTTCAGAATGCCAACGCAACAACTTGGTGTCTTCCTTGGAAGCAAAAAATTTCTTCAACCTTGGAATGATAGGCTGGTACTATAACACTCTGGCCAGTGTTTTTTTCTTTGATGTCAACCCCACTTCTGTGCCAACGACGATCTCCCCACGCTTTAGCTTGTACTTAGACTCTCCACACACCCGACAACTATCTAGAGACTTGTTCTCCTTGCCCCGGAATAGCATACTATTATTCGAACATGCATGATTTTTTTCAACTCCAATCTGGCCCAATGGACAAAGAATCTGTTTCGTTGCCCATGACCTATCCGGCAGTAGATTTCCATCAGGAAGCAATTTCTAAACAATTCAAGAGTTTCTGTCATCCCTTTACCCGCCCACCCAAATTTATCCTTCAAATTCATCATTCTCAAAGTCGTACTCAATATCTAATGATTGCAACCGATATACAATGGATTACTTTTGTCATTATGCAACACTTCCAGAGCCTCGGGTTTCCTATGAAATTCTCCAGTAACATCCTTCACCATATCATCAACTTCTTTAACTTCACTTCTTACCATTCTCTTTACATCTTCTTCATTCACAACCTTCCGTGCTACACCCTTGTGATGTAAGATGTTTGAAACCCACGGATGATGAGATGTTCCCATATCTTCCACTTCCCCAAAAAGTTATCATTCCTACAATCCTTACATGGACATTGTGCACGCACCGAAACATTATTATATGCATGTTCAAATGCCAAAACAAGGAATGATTCTACTAAAGGAAGGTAATCGGGGGATTCCTACGATCATTACCCATGAGCTCAATGAGATCCATTACTACCGAAGAACCTACATTGAAATAGCACAACTCAACACGTCAATTACCTTAAAATCCAAAAACGTAATATCCATTATTTCACCCATATACCCATTAATTCAATACCATTCCAGCCTTGAAATTACTTCCAAGTACACAATAATTGAGCCCCCAAACTTGCCTTCTTCATACAAAACATTACCCTTCCAAATTGAATACACCCTGAATAATAGATTCAACACATGGATTTCTATATACACCTAACTTATGAATGTATATCTATACATCAAGTTATGAATGTGTACACTTACCTCACCCAATTAGTTTCTTATTGAAGAATTAAAGTGTATTTCCATTTCAAATGTTTGGTTTTTTTAAAATAAAGTTCGTATTAAAGGAAAATAGATTCTTACTATTTAAAGAGTTCAGAGATCGAAAGTCAATATCATCCGTCACGCTTTGTACCAGAGATTGTTGCAAGATCATAACTTGGTCTAGAGTCAGTTGCGAACTCGGGACACATCTCACCTCTTCAATGCCAGATCTCAACCCACTTCCGATTGATGAAGCGGGCTCGGTTCCGAGCTTGGAACTGATGAGATCAAGGTCACTTCGACATAACCAAATTTTAAAATACTCAATCAAAGATAGTTTCAAATTTAACCAAATTTGAAATGCACCATATAAAGGTGGTTGGAAGAAACCAACTTTTAAAATGGATAAACCGACCTAAAAAAATTGGAGCATCTGAATCCAACCACTACCAAACTCGGAAGTACCCCAGGAAGGTGGTTTTAAAAAAAAGTGAAACTGACTTTGATTAGATGCCTTTAATGAGGCTGCCTCCACTAATGTGAATCCGACCTGAACCCGAACCTAAGATCAACCCAAACCAGTAAACAACACAAACCCGATTCAACCCTTTAAATCAGCTTTATAACTAGGGGTGCTCATCGGTCCAAGAGTGGACCAGAACCAGTTAGAACTGGAACCAGAATGATAAAAAAGCTTGAACCGAGGACCAAATTGGTTAGTGATTATTTAGGACCAAGACCGAACAGGAATAATTCTGGTTATGGACCGGTACAGACCGGTTAGACCAAATTTATAAAATTTTAATTGTTTGACACAATAAAATTTTGGTGTTGGAAAAAAATTAATTAATATTTACATCTTTAAAAGATGAGTCCATCTCTTAAAAGATGATCTTTCTATATATAAGTTATGAAAAAAACCAATGTTTGAATGGGAAATTAGAATAAATCAAGAGAAAAATTTTGGGTTGCATTAATCAAGTCATAAACTTATAATTACTGCAAGCTGCATAATTAATTTTCAATATTGCAACTAAATTTTTTACCTTTCTATAATACTAATTCAACCCCATCTTTTCATATTTCCATGAAATTAAAAACGGTCTTTCCCAAGACCTTTCCGTAAAAGATAGTAAACTAGAAGTTATTCGAAGATTTTTACCTCAAAATATGGAAGAATTCTAACCCATCAAAAATAAATATAAACTAGCATATAAACTTAAATCATAAATACTAAAAATATTTATACATATTGGTAAGGTACCAGCCCATCTGGCCAGTATCGTAAAAATCCGATCTTGGATCGAACTTATATGGAACCCTGAATCTTAAAAAATTTGGACAGAAGATCAGACCTGAATTCTATATATCAGGTTCCAATCTTTATATTTTGGTCTGGTTTGGTCTATTTTATTGGTCTGAACTGGTTTGTAAACAACCCTATTTATAACCGTACAAGTAATCAACCCAAAACTGATGTAGTTATGAAAAGTCAACTAAATATGAAACCAAGTCAATTTGGTTTTGAGTCAAACTAATAAATTCTTTAGACATATTTATGAGAATAAAGTAGGATTTTTAATTACTAAAAGTCTACGTATATTGTGAAATTGACATATATTTAAGATGGACATTTGTGAACTACTTATGAAAGGAAGACTATGCCATGTTAGAACATCAAACAAAGTTGAAAATGAAGTCAAAATAATATCCAGTGCGTGGAATGATTTTATTCATATTAAGAAGTTGAAGATGAATTAATTTCTTAGTTCTACACATGATATGATTCGATAAAGCTTATCTTTGTGAGTTGATTAAATCTCTACTTCCACGAGATTCGATTTTATCAGATAATTACAATTTTTATGGGATTAGATTAGATATGCTAAGATTCAGTTGAAGATGGAGTATTCTCGCCAAGGTGAATTCGAAATCAACCTTAATTCAATGAGTTGATTTGCGACATTATAAAGGGAAAATCCGGCTTCTCTTCAAGACAAGCCTTACTGAGAGAAAAACCACACTAGTGTAGAAGGGGTGGTTAAAGGCATCTTTTGTAGGTATTGAGTCAAGAAAAACTTTTAGTGAAATGTACTTTATTCTATCTCGTTTGATGAATCCTTCCTTCAGTTTAACAATACAAGTGTCATTGTCTTCCAAAAAAGTGATGGGACCTGTCTTGTCTAACTTCAAGCCACAAGTTCCTTGAATATGGTGAATTATAGATTTTAACCAAACACATTCCCGACTGGCCTTCGTGAATCGCCAATATTTCAGTATGATTGGAACAAGTGGTAACCATTGTTTTATTCATGGAATGCCAAGAGATAGCTAAGGTTGCACATGTAAATATATAACCTATTTGTGATAGAGCTTGGTGGAGATCAGATAAGTATCTAGCATCCACATAACCCACGAGATCACTATTAAGTGACTTAGGATAATAAAGTCCAAAGTCAACCGTACCCTGAAGGTATCGGAATATTTGGTTAATACCATTCCAATGCCTTCTTTTCGGAGAAGAACTATATTTCACTAATAAATTCATTGCAAAATCTATATTAAGGCGAGTATGACTTGCCGAATACATCGAAGCACCAATAACGCTGAGATATGGTACTTACCAACGTTTGGTTTTGAAGTATGATGGTGCTTGGCGCATGTGTATTGACTTCACCGACCTGAATAAGTGATTCCTGAAAGATAACTACCCTCTGTCACCCATTGATAAGCAGATAGAAACCATAGCCGGGCATCAGGTCTTGGCCTTCTTCGATGCTCGCAAGGGGTGCCACCAAATATTGATGGCAAATGAGGATAAGGAGAAAACATCATTCATAACGGATGTAGTTACCTTTTGTTATAAGTAGATGCTGTTTGGGCTCAAAAATGCTGGCACAACTTACCAGCGTTTGATGGATAAACTTTTCAAATAGCATATTCGGAGAAACATGGAAATAAATGTGGATGCATGGAGGTGAAGAGCAGAACTTATGAGCCATTTCCGCAGGTCTTGAAGGAGACATACAATGAGCTTTACTGGTCGAACTTGAAGTTAAATCCAGCCTAGTAGGTGATTCGATTGGGGGCCGGAAAGTTTATGGGATTCATGGTTTCTGAGAGGGGTATTGATGTCAATCCTGAGAAGGTCGAAGCTTTGATAAAGATGAAGAGTCCCCAAACATTGAATGATATTCAAAGGCTCAGTACTAGATCCCTTGCAGCTCTAAGTAGATTCTTATCGAAGGGTGCTATTGCTATTAACACTTGCCTTTCTACGATGTGTTACGAAGGGCAATTGATGTGTGTTATATTGTGTTCATATTTTGTGGGGATTATTATGATTTTATTGAGATATAATTTTCACTTCTAGGTGTTTTTGGTGCAGGAATTCATGGATTGTGAAGAATTGAGAGGCAGCTATACAATGTACTCTTTTTCCCTTAACCAACGGTTTTTTTCCACTAGGTTTTCCAGGTTAGGTTTTTAATGAGGCGATGAGCTCAAATGGAAAATGTTCTAATTTTATAAGATATTATTACAGAGATGAATAAAGGGAGACAAAAACATAATTGCTGAAGTTATGAGGTGAAAAGTGAAATATTGAAGAGATTTGGATTTGAAGAATTTAAGATATTCACTTTTCATATTGATAAGGATTATATTATCTCTTTACAAGTGAAATTTTTTAATTTTAGGAATGGGTTAATTAGAGTGAGAATAGATTTTTTTGTATTTTATTTCTTTTTCTTTGGGATGAAGAATCCAAATTTAGTGTGGATTTGGTTTGTTATTTTGGGTATCCGGATATGGAGTATATATGTTGGTATGTCTTGAATACGTATTAGCCACTTCGACAGGTTAGTACGGGGGTCTCGCTTCTATTGTAACTCTAAGAGATAGGATTGGTAGAGAGTAGGAAATCTGCACTTCTGGTCTTTCTCTCTAGTGGAATCCGATCTTGGTCGGCCGTGGATGTAGCCAATTGGTGAAACACGTAAAATCTCGGTGTTTGTTTTTCACTTTATTTTCTTTGCTCATTCTTTCTCGGGTATTCCGCACAAAAAACTGGTATCAGAGCTTCTGGTTAGATCCGTGGTGGGTCGATCGGATTTTAGGTTTATCGGATTTGGGGTGCTCGGATCTCAGATCTGATCGAGGAGAAAGATGGCTGCGTTGAACATGAAAGTAGACAAGTTTACTGGGAGGAACAGCTTCAGTTTATGGCAGATAAAGAAGCGAGCTTTGTTGAAGCAACAAGGGTTGTGGACGCCGCTGACAAGGGATTTCTTGGACGTTGGTAGTTCGGACATGGTGGGTCTGGAAGAAAAGGCGCATTCAACGATTATGCTGTGTCTCGCGGATGAAGTCATCACTGA
>JAULKJ010000014.1:4595647-4609487 GCA_032355405.1 Rubia balearica
TACAAAATCATATGTGAGCATTTTCTCAAAAAAAACTAGTAGCAAAGTTTCCTATTTTATCTTGCTCATCCAGCCACAAACCACCTCGTTCCCCCCCACAAACCACCTTCACCACAGCCCAGCTCGAAACCACCACCACTTAGTGTCGGCGCCACCTCATAACTCCGCTCCCCACCTCCACCACCGTCGGCGCCAGCCTAGCCCGCATCTAACCAACGACGCCACCCCACCTCAGCTCGCATTCCAGCGATGCTTATTTCAGCGGCGAACCAAGGGTTTGATGCTTGACGCCTTCGTGTTATGCGCTTACCCCATCCCTCGAAGATACAAAGAATGCGCCGTTAACCAACAACTCCCCGTCCGTTCTCCAGTTCCAACCGCTCCACTCACCCTCTCACGTTTCCACAAGCTTCGTCACCTGTACAATTTCCTATGCCAATCAGCATTGCTAACAAACGGAGAACGAAGTCCTCAGCGGCGATTTTAGCGACGTGTTCCTCAGAGGTGGCGAAAATTTGAGATACAGGTGAATGGAGAAAGGAATTGGTTTTGGGGGAACAGAAAATAGGGGAGCGTCGAACAAAGAACGAGTTTGGGGTAGAAAGGAATCAGGGTTTGAGCGAGAAAGGAGAAAAGGAAAATTAGGGTTTGGGGGCTTTATAGACATTTCATTTTTTTGTTTTTTTCCAGAGGGGTAAATAGTCTTTTCACTGATTTTTGGCCTTAAACTGGCGAAAAAGGTTATAAGTGCACATACACTAACTATCTAGGGTTATATTTGCAATTTCAATCATAACAGAGTTATATGTGCACTTTCGTGAATAATTTAGGGTTATATATGCACTTCGCTGAAAATTAATCTGACCTTTATATCCTTGTAGGAGCTTCGATTGAGCCATAAGGAAAACATACATAGGAGAGGTTTAAGAGAACACCTACCCCCTCCATAGAGCATAAATTCATAAATGTAGAGATTATCAGCACATAGTTAGATTGAAGTTGACAATTGTTAATGATATAAAAGTCTAAAAGAGGAAGGAGTTTATTTGGAAAGGGAAAATAAAGGTCGTAATCAACGTGGTGCGTGTAAATAGTCGACCTACCAGACGAAAGGCTTTAACGAGTTTCATCTACTGCCGAAAATCTAAGCTAGGCATCACGAGGTAATAAATACCCCTCTTATTGGAAAATGGGTTCTCCTAATAGAGTAACCTCTTGCTCCAACGTTATTACTGCATATTTACCTGTAAGACCTATGCTATGCTCATGTTGAACGTCGTGTTTTATAAGGGTTAGAGGATAAAAAGAAACCTAATCAAAGCAGAACATGCTAACTATACAAATGTTTGACAATTACTTAGAAGAGAGGAAAAATTGAGGGTCCCCCACGATGCATGACATTAGAACATTGATGCAGGAGAGAATGAAGGTCTCCTTCGAAGCTCAACCTTCGACTATCTCGGGAGGTTTTGATAAGGGTGGAGCCGAAACTTCCCATTTGGGTTGAATTCCATGCTAATATATACTGGATCGAAGCCTCGCATCAAAGGAAATATGTCCATTCCAATTCTACCTATGAAATATACTCTTTTTCCAGGTACAGTTGTGGTATATATACTGAATATATGATAATTCTATTATGTCAAGACACCTATTCATACATCGAATGTGTATATTTATCCCAACATGATTAAGAGAACTTTCATGTATCAACCCCGATAAAATACGGAGGTATGGCTCAATTATATTCTTCAATTCTCATTAATCAGATCAAGTACTTTTAGTCTACCTTTGGCATAAGAGCTCCCCCCTCTCTCTGGGGAGTATTTTTTGGTAGGTTCGACGCGTTGAACTTAGGTTCGATCATCAGATCGCGGATCGACACACATCAACTTGAAAAATATTTTAAATGTTTTATTTAATAAAAGAATTTGATTCGTATTAGGATTTGATTTTTTTCATAATACTAATATAGTATGAATAAATGCTGTGATACTTTCAAGAAGTGTAGTTAGAATATTTATTTAAAGACAACAAAAATCTTCAACTAAAGGATTTAATTTTTCATGTTTTTATCAAATATTTTTGTAATTAGAGTATTTTTTAAAAAAATCATACTTGTTCATTTTCTTAGGTCAATTCTCAAAATATGTTAAAGAAAAAACAAATCACTCCATGCTCCTTACTCTCAAAAAAGACAAGATCATTAGTGATGATACACAACGTATACTCCATCTGAACTCGTTGATGATGAAATCTATGAAAACAAATATGTACAATTTTGTCCCCTCTAAAAATAATTCTAGGTTCTGCCCCAAAACTCACTCAGCGTGTATTTTTAAATTACCCATTTTACCCGTGACTCGTTTTACCCGAAACCCATTTTAGCCATACTAAAGTAGGTAAAAATTTGTCTAACATGTTCTATCAGTGGGTTTGCGGGCTATGCCACCATAAACAAAACCAAAGCAAATTTATTGATTTTTTACTTTTTATAAGTTTATAAATCACGTCTTGTATTTTATTAGTTTTGCTTAAATGCGTCTACATGCGTATAATACTAAATTATATTACAAAAAACAACTCAACACTTTCTCACTCATCCTGTCACCACCCACCAGAACCACCACCCTCACCCGAAAAAAAACTGCTTCACCACTAGAAAAACCACCCCTCACCCGCCACCACCCTACTTCGCCAGAGACCCTCCAATTTCCATCACTCATTCCCTTGTTGCCAATTTGGACCTTCCCAACCCGAGCAGAATCTCTACTCTCTGGCACCGAACCTGCCTTCCCATCGTCAAATCTTCCTTCTCAGTTGTAGCTCGGGAGCAACAACGACCGTGTCGTCGTGCTAATGATTGGTACACTCGAGCAAGAGCGACCGAGTGCTCGATTCTCTCGAGCTCGAGCACCATTGACTAGGTATTCTTGAGCGACTACACTCGATCGCTTGAGCGCCAGTGACCAAACGCTCGGTTCTCTTAAGCGCCTGTGCGCAGTTCCTGAAGTGAGAGTCCATCCCCACCTTGTTATTGCGCCACTACATCTGTCATCGGCATGCCTCCAACGTTGTCGGCTTGCCAACCACCACAACCAGTGTCAGAATGTTATCGCCAACTAAGTGCTGCCACCATCACGAAATCACCATTGCTAACATTACCATTTTTTATTTATTAAAATGCAAAAGTAAAAATACACAGAGAAAGTAAAATACCGAATCTGATTTGCTAAAAAAAAATTGACCTCTGCTCTCATAACTCATAAAATTGCACTGAGTAGACACAGTTTTACGCATGACCCTCTGAATACCCCACGAGCTAAAAAAAGGTTAAAAGTGGGCCTACGAATTCGCTCTCGTAACTCATAAAATTGCACCGGGTAGACAGAGTTTTACTCACGACCCTCTGAAAATCCCATGATCTTAAACAAAGCTAGAAAGTGGGCCTAAGAATTTGCTCTCATAACTCATAAAATTGCACCGAGTGGACACAACTTTATGCACAACCCCTGAAAACCCCATGATCTAAAACAAAGTTAGAATGTGGGCATAAGAATTTGCTCTCGTAACTCATAAAATTGAACCAAATAAACACAGTTTTACACACGACCCTCTGAAAACCTCATGATCTAAAAAAGTTAGAAAGTGAGCCTAAGAATTTGCTCTCATAACTCATAAAATTACACCATGTAGGCACAATTTTAAGCATGACCCTTTGAAAATCCCATGATCTAAAACAAAGTTGGAAAGTGGGAATAAGAATTTGGTCTTGTTGGGGATGGCAATGGGGCGGGACATGTACGGATTATGATATCTCCATACCCATGCTCACCTAAAATTTTCATATCCATGCCCGCCCCATCGGGTATTATCTAAAATTCATCCCCGCCTCATCACCCACTTGGGTTTCCACACACACTTCAAATCTATTTTACTCACTCCATTTGTATCTCCAAAAAACATCTAATTTTTTTAAAAAATAAAAATAAAAATTTATAATATTTACATGAAAATATTATAAGTAAAACATGTACATTATGGATAAATAATATTTTATTATATAATAAACTAGGATGTACATTTTGTGTTTGACATTTAAATTGAAAATAGAGTTTATTTAAAATTATAAAGTTTAGTCATCTAAAAAAACCATATAAATTATGAAGTGATATAATTTAGAAATCGTTAAATATTGAATACAATAAAAATGATTATTTTTATAATATTTTATTCAAATTTTTAAAAAGTAATTATTTATGTGTTGAGATTCATTTTAAAAGGTTATCATAATTATGTGTATCTCATTACAATAAATAAAAATAAATATCAAATGACCTAGTTACTCTTACTAATTATAAAATATCCTCATTTAACAGTTAGCCGGTCTAAAACAAGGTTTTGTCATATATAATACATAAATAATATGAATACATATTTCTATCAAAAGTACTCTATCATTGTATAAGAAAATTTGAACATTTTGTTATTTCAGATTATGTGTTTATTTGAATTTTCTCTAGTGATATATAGTATATAGTATGAGATATTTATGGTTTTAAATATATCTTTAGAATTTATATATTTTAATAAATTATGATTGATTATATATAGTAAAAAATTAAAACCAACATATTATAACATTAGTATGTTATTTTTAGACAACTTGGGTTTAAGTTAGTCAAAATGATTTCAATATCCCTGGTTGATAGCACCAAGAAATAAATAAATTATATGGATATATAATAAATAAATAAATAATATGTGTACATATTTCTATCAAAAGTACTCCATCATTGTATAAAAAAATCCGAACATTTTGTTATTTCAGATTATATGTTTATTTGGATTTTTCTTAGTGACATATATATAGTATGAGATATTTATAGTTTTAAATATATCTTTAGAAGTTATATATTTTAATAAGTTATGATTGGTTATATATTGTAAAAAATTAAAATCAGAATATTATAATATTAGTATGTTATATTTAGACAACTTGGTTTTAGGTTAGTCAAAATGACTTCAATATCCCCAGTTAACACCACCAAACAAACAATTTCTATTATATAGTGCTTGTGATAAAGTGTTAAAAATTGAAGAGAGAGGGGGTGATTCGAAAAATGTCAGTGGTAGTAAGAGAAATACAATGAGAGAGAAGTTGATACAATTAATTTATAGATGAATTGATACGAATAAAAATTAATGTTTATAATTCATAATAGAAAAAATTATGATACAAAAAATTTAAAGAGAATAGTAGACTTTTTAAAAATTATGGAGTGAAAAATAATAAGATATTGTAAAAAAACATGATGTATAAAGTGGTCTAAATAAACATTCTTTCCCTTTGTATTAATTAAATTTATAAAATATTAATATTATTTTTTAAAAATAATTTGAATAATATTATTCATTAAATTATTCGCTACATTATTCATAATGTCTATTTTGAAGTATGCAATTGTGCATTACATCCATGTATTTGTTTATTTTACATAAATGTGTATTGTATGTGTTCATTTTCCTACAAGACATAAAATGATGCTTAGAAGGTAACTTGATGGCATCCAAAGTGTTAATAACATGTTTATAAATAGAATGAATCATGTGAGAAGTAATCAAATTATTCGACTAACTACATTTCTACCACTAACATAAAAAATATGTATCATAACACGATTTAAACAAATTAATACAATAAAATACTACACAATACATCAAGAGTCATCAGTGAAGTATATAAAATTTGAGCGTCGCAATAAATATTACACAATATTTAAAGAATCATCAACAAAATGTATACCACAGGCACCGCGCAACACGCAGTGCTCATCCTGCTAGTCTTATCTTAATTGTCTCTTAAAGGGCTTCTCTTCATTATTGTACTACCTTCCGTCTCAATTTAAATTGAACAACAATCATTATCACGCTATTCGAGAAACATATTTGACCATTAATATGTTCACTTACGTGTAATAACGGAATATAAGAAGTTGATATTTAGAAACTACTTGTTACGATGAATTCAACAATATCACATACTACAATTATATTGTTACTTATATATCTATTTAAATATGTGGTCAAACTTATATAGAAAATAATGTCAAAACAAGTGGACAATTTATGTTGGGACTAAGGAAGTACTATTTTTCACTCAATTGATCCTGCTTAATTACTAATGAAAGTGGTGTTTTAGAAGCTTCCCCTTTGTAAAATTAAAATTTCTACTTTAATATTAAAAACACGATTTCTTCGTATTTCATCTGTAATTAATGTATAATAAATGTAGTGACACTAACAGCTCAGTTGAACTGCTTAAAATATAATTTTTTTGATTAATTTTCTTCCATGTAATGTTGAAATTGAGTCACGCATACGAGCGAAATCATTTTTTGATATAAAAATTTCAGTGACAAAGGGTCGATCTTATGTATTTTATACACCACCAAAGATTGAACGTTTGACAAAAATGGAGTATGAGCTTTCAAATGGCAGTTCTATGCACTTAGGTCATGTTTTTTAACTTAAGTGCATTTTATTTTAGTTCAATTTAACTAAACTAATAATATAATTTTGTCTGCTTAATTTTTGTTCATTTTATTTTAATTTTGCTCAGACCAGTTCACTCCAATTCGATTCAATTAATTTTCATTGAATATAATTCAATTAAATTCAATTTGGTTGACAATTACACATACATAATTCAAATCAGTTTAGATCATGCAAAAATAACACCACTTTTTTAATATTAATTTTTGTTTGAAAATGGATGTTTGTCTTTTGTCTTAGAAACATTGAGGATGAAATTTTGGGCACATTGCTCTAATATTGCTCACACATAAACCCTAAATTAAGGAGTGCCTCAAAATTCAAGTAGGGAACATAAACAACTTGCCCGTTGATGCCTTGTCATTGTTTCACTCAGCAGCATATTCATACGTCCATAAAATATTTACTTCGCCCAGAAATTCTCTAAATCCCCGAACTAGCTATAATATAAAACCATCAGTTAACAAAACATAAATTAAAATCCACAAAAATGCAATAATGAAGATTAATAAATTAATTGTGAAAAGGTTTTTCAATGGCGCACAGTTTTAGGCTAAATTGCATGACAATTTGACGCATCAAAACGCTAAATATGCTTGTCAAACTAAGAGCCTCACGTGAACCTTAAATTAGCGTGCCTTTATATTCTTACACGATTAAATAATTGAACCCATCTTTCAAAAGACGGTCTTTCTATAAATTAAGAAAAAATTAGGGTTTAAATTGCAAATTTAAAAAAGTGAAGATAAAATTTTTGGATTGCATTAATCGGACCATAAACTTTATAAATACTCCGCTGCATAATTAATTTTAATATAGCAACTAAAACTTTTTACATTTTTATTATTCAAATTAAACCCGTCTTTCGATAAAAATTTTGAATTGCAATAATCGGATCATAAAATTTATAAATACTGTATTGCATTGCACTTAAAATATTTTATCTTTTTACTATTCAAATTAAACCCGTCTTTCGATAAACCTGGAAAGACGGTAAGGACAAGAAAAGGAAGTGCATTTTCTAAGCAACAGCGAGACCATTCAAACCTGAAAAATAAATTACTAATGAATTTCTTCAGGTTTACTGCACTGTGTTTTGATTGATGTAATCTAGCTGGGGGAAAAGCTCAAATTCCGATTAATTGGGTGATTAATTTACCGGAAAGCAATTAATTACCAGGTTACGAAGCAAAGCCAAAGTTAACCCACTTGAATTATCTCGTGTTCCTCCCCTTTCACTACGGACAATTTCACGAATTTATTTTGAGTATCAATTTCAACGGTAGTGACTAGAAGTCACGCACTAGTAAAAAATAACATTTTCAAAATTTTATTATAAAATATACATTTATTTATTTTCTTTTTCAAACTTTCACGTTAATTTTTTAATAAAATACACATAACGCTATTCATGTACTCCCTCTTTCCCACCAAAAATGGTGCATTTACTTTTTCACAGGCAATGATCATGCTTGATTGTCAGGATCTCTAACTAAATATAACAATTTTGAATAAAAATTTAATATTTAGAAAATAAATATTAAGATGAACCTAACAATGTCTCACATTATAATTTTATTATATATTAATTTATATTTATGGTCAAAGTTTACAAAGTTTGACTTGGAAAAAGTAAGTGCGTTATTTTTGCTGGGACGGATGGTATTAAAATTAATATTGAAAAAATATATATTACATTGAAACTAATAATACCTTACCTGATATTATTTAAATTTTTACATATCAATAAAATTTAACGTAGATTGTTTAATTTATTTAAAGTAATTAAAATAGAAAGTTTAAAGAAAACGGTGAGAGTAACATGTAAACTATCACCTCTAACGAAAGTATTCTTGAAGCCCGTTTAAATAATTTCAAATATTAATTTTTGAAGCCCGTTTAAATACTTTCAAATATTAATTATTTATCAATGAATTATGATAGTAACATGTTACGTACTCTAATACCGTAGCATGAACGAAACATAATTATTAGTAGTACATGTAAAGGAGTTATAACTGAGAAAATGTTATTCTTAGCTTAAGTACGAATGTTATGAATATTCCTCGAAGCTTCATTACAAATTATACATTAATTACATGCAAAAGCTCTTGTTCATGGTCCAAAGTTTAAACCACGCCCCTATCAACAATTATAAATATTGGAGAAATTTCTTGATAGGAATTACCCAATGTGATGAGACCGTATTGGTGGTACTTGTTATACTTTCTCAACCTACAAGTGATCGATGAAGATGAGATCATGGTGGTTTCGGATTTGAAGTAGTTTGAGTGTTCTCAGGAGAGCGTCCCTAACTATTCAACTGGATGGAGTTTCAGGCTCCACTGAATTTCAATAGATTTAATAGTCGTGTCTCCTTGTTAGCTCCTAGATTAGAATATTTATGCTCCCTCCGTCCCGGATTAAATTGCATATTACGGTTATCAAGAAACATGTTTGATCGTTAATATATTTAATTACGTATAATATTGGCAAACCCAAAGTTAATTTTTAGAAACTTTTCGTTTTGACGAATCGAACAATATCAAACACACGTTTTATTGCTTTATACCTATTAAAATACGCAATCAAAGTTTGACAATTAATAGTGTCAAATAAGTATGCAGTTTAATCCGGGATAGAGGGAATATGTAATTTTGATCGGCTGTGTGTATTAAAAATAATCAGAAGTAGTCATTAAATTGGTAACGATTAATGGAAGAAAAACAAGCATGACTTCCGTATAAACATGATTTTTTTTGGTTTTGGAAAAAATAAATTATCATAATTTATGAAACAAATGTTTTAAGTTAATCATCCTAGCTAGTTTTTAATTTAAAATGCTTTTATAATTTAAAATATTTTTTATGCAGCATTTCTTGTGTTTACACATGTAAATAGACAAAGTCTGGTATAAGACCGTCTTACAGTGAGATCGGAGATTTAATTACAAATGGAGTTTCAAATTGAAGTTTTAAAAGTTTAGGGTTGGATGTGAAATTTCGTTAATTTACATTTAAATCCAGGTATAAATATCAATCTTTCCTCATTATCCTCTCATTTTTTTTGAAGTTTTATCTCTCCTCTCCTTTCTTCTCTCCAGCGTAAACCTCCTTCTTCTCTCTCATCTCCATTTCTCTTTCATCTTCCTTCAATTCGAGCTCATTTTCTTCCATTTAACCGCACATCCTCTCCATTTTTCTTTCTCCTTTCTTGTACACAATGGTTCATTGGGATTTGTGGAGTTTTTTGACGAATTTTCCGGTAAATTTTCCAGTATATCTTTGGTTTTTGGCCGCTGAACACAATACGAGTTTTGATTTGTGTTTATCTTCGAATGTAATGTATTTGCTCAGATTTTTTATGCAGATTTTATTGTTTTATTTTTATTTTTGTTAACTTTCTTTGGTTCATGTCAAATTCTAGAGGTTGTGTAGGTTATACTGAGTAATATTTGAGAATTTCTCTATTTTTTTGTGAGTTGTTCTTACAAATTTGTGCTAATATTTGTGTTGCTGATGTTGTTTCTTAGATGTCTAAGAAGATTTGCTTCACTGTTGATGCAATGGAGAAGGAAGGAGTATTTGTAAGTTTTCTTAATTTTCAACAGTGATGTTTTAGGTAAAGGTATTGTTGTTTCTTGTTTTCAGTTTGATGTTATAGATTTTAGGCTTTAAGTACTGCTATCTGTGTTGGTGTGATGTTTTAATTTCAGCATTTGATGCTTGTGGTGTTTTCATGATTAAGTGTGCAATTGATGTTCAATTTTGATTGTGTGTGATATCATAGGGTTTTGTTACGATTTGTGGTAATTTTTGTGTGATGTTTCATGTTTAGGTTTTAAGTACTGTTATGTATATTGGTGTGTTGTTTTAATTTCAGTATATGATGCTTGTAATGTTTTAAGTGTGCAATTGATGTACAATTTTGTTGTTTTGATTGTGTGTGATATCTTAGATTTTTGTTATGATTTGTGTTAATTTTTGTGTTGTTGCTGTTTCTTAGATGTCCAAGAATACTTGCCCACTGTTGGTGCAATCGAGAAGGAAAGAGGATTTGTAAGTTTTGTTATTTTTCATTTGTGATGTTTTAGATATTGTAGTTGATGTTTTAAATATTGTATTTGATGTTTCACAATGTAGTTGTCAGTCATGTTACGTGTGCTATTGTGATATTTTAATTTCAGCTTTTGATGTTTTTTACTACTGTAAATGATATTTTAATTCAGTGTTTGATGTTTGTGGTGTTTTCATGCTTATGTGTGCAATTGATGTGCAGTTTTGATATTGATGTTTTAAATTTGATATTTCTCAATATAGTTGTCAGTGATATTATCTATGTTATTGTGATGTTTTAATTTTAGGTATTGAAGTTTTAATTGCTGTATGTGATCTTTTATTTTTATTTCACAAGAATAGTTTCCAAGGAAAAGCTCTACGATGTCATTGATGAGATAATAAATAAATTCTATGAGGAATCATGCTCCCAAAAGTGTTTCCTTGAACAGAGGGCCGGAAATTGACCTTTGATCATTGCGTTGATGGAATAAAAGAGTCATCCTCTTCGAAACCAGCAGTAGAGAAGGCAAGTTTGTGAATAAGCAAGTAACGAAGGAAAACAAATCAGGGGGAAATATGATTTGATTGTTTGAGATGTATTGAGTGAGAATGATGTTTTATATATATTGGTTTATTTGTTAGAGCCGAGACACTAGATTTTTGTTGATGTTTTAGGTTGATTTGAATTTTTTCAATTTTAGTGTTAGTGGTTTTTAGGGTTTTGAACCCTTTTTTTACAAAATGATGTTTAATGGTTTGGTAGTTATGACGATTGACATTTTTATATGCTAAGTTTATATGTATTTTTTGTGCCCGTGATGATTCAATGAATTTCTTCGATTTTAAGTTGTCAGTGTATGATGTTTTATGTTTTGTTCATTTGTAGTATACATAAAGTGATACGTGTCATTTTACATTTGTAAATATCATGCAAAATAATAATAACATCAGTTGATAGAAGTGGAATATAAAAATAGTTTTTTCAAATTCTACAACAATTGAATGTATATTTTTAACAATAGTTGGAGATATTTTCTTTTTTTATTGACGTGTTAGCTTTTCTACGTGTCATTTTAAAAATTGATATTGATGTTTCTTATTTATAAATATTAATTTTTATTTGATGTATTCTTGATGTTTCGATCATGTGAATTGATCTTGTAAATTTTAATATTGATGTTTTAATTGTTTTAATTTAATTCTGAGAAACTCTTGTTAAAATTGACTATCTGTCCCAATACTGCTTCATAATCTTGCCGTATTTATTTTATATGGATGGTTTTTCCGAAAATTTAGACATCTTCCACATAGAGTAATTAGGGTTTCTCCTATTTTTTTTAATGTCACGAATATGTGACATCACAACAATAATATTGATAAAATCTTAGTATTCAATAAATTTGAAGAGATTTGAATTAGGCGGCATAGCATACCATGTTTGGCATTATGGTGAAACATAAAAACAAACAATTTGGTGAAGTTTAGCCTCTGTTTGGTCGAAAAGTTAGCTTATTTTGAAAGTAGGGGGATACCAGCTTCTGTTTTTCCCTCAAAAATAGGTTCTGCTTTCAAAATAAGTTGTTTTTTAGCAGTTTACCAAACACCAAAAAATGTTTTGCTTATAAGAATATCAGCTAAAAAGCTCTGCCAAACAGATGCTATTCATTGCCTGGGAATCTAAACCCCCCAAAAATGCAACTTGAGTGAGAGCTAACTTTTTTCTTTCAACGGAGGTTTGCTGCTGGTGAATATCAACTGATTGCAATTGATTGTGTGGTTTCAAACTTTGCTTTAGCTCATTTCCTGCTCCCATTGCATTTGCAAATCTAACTACGTGCATCAGCAAGTTCATTTCAAGATAACATGTACTCTGGCCATCAGCAAATTCATTTCAAGATAACATATAGTAGTGGAATACTGGAATTCAAGTAATAGCCAAATAATGACCGATTCCGGCTTGAAATTCAATCTCATCCCTCGGCTCAGCTCTCACGCTTACATCATCGGAATATATACCAAACATCGGCCATCCGACATTAACGGCGTCACGGAGAAGCCAGTAGGTAACCATATCCTCAAAATCATCAACCTTCAGAGGCAAGTCGCCCCAGTCTCCTGTCAGGCAAGGAACGAGGCTATTGAAGGTGGGGCTCCGGCGGAAGTCCACCAGAATATTTCAACGACCAGAGGCTAAGGTTTCAAGGCTTTCAATCCGTTTCTGCGAAGCGACATTAGAGAAGGCAAAGTGACAACGGAGAAATTGAGGTGACTGCGGAAAAGACGAGGCGGCGATGGCGGAGAAGCCGAGAAGAAGGTTTCTATTGTGTTGTTTTTGCAGGATGGTCCTCTAACTTTTTTGTGTTTTTCATTCTGGCACCGAAAATAAAATAATTGTAATTTAACCTCCGAATTTGATTTGCCATTTTTCTATTTCAGTCTAGTCCTTGGTTTTACATTAACACATTTTCGTAGGAGATTGACTCATATAAATATCACCGATTAGATTTTTAAGCTAAAATTTACGGCACTTAACTTTAAATATATAAAAAGTATCTAAATTAAAAATACTAGTGGAGTACCATCGCGCGTTGCGCGATATCATTAACTAATATATTGATATCAAGTTTTTAAAATTTTAAAATTTAGTCAAATTATATGAATTATGAAGTGAAATAATTAATTTAGTTAGAAACCGTTAAATATTGATTACAATAAAAAATAATTATTTTTATAATATTTCATTCAAATTATTTAAAAATTAATTATTTATGTGTTGAGGTTCATTTTAAAAGTTTGTCAAATAAAAGTAAATAACAAATGACCTTATTAGTCTCACTAATTATAAATTGTCCTCATTTAACAATTAGTTGGTCTAAAACAAGACTTTGTCATGTATAAATAAATAAATAAAATGTATACATATTTCTATAAAAAGTACTCTATCATCGTATAAAAAACTAAATATTTTGTTATTTCAGTTTATGTGTTTCTTTGAATTTTCTTCAGTGGTATACATATAGTACAATGAGATATTTATAGTTTTAAATATATCTTTAGAAGTTATATATTTTTACAAGTTATGATTGATTATATATAGTAAAGAATTACAATCAATAACATATTATAATATCATTATGTTAATAAGTTATGATTTATTATATATAGTAAAGATTTAAAATCAGTAACATATTATAATATTAGTATGTTATTTTTAGATAAATTTGGTC
>JAULKJ010000014.1:4701959-4719566 GCA_032355405.1 Rubia balearica
AGGATTTACTTCCGGAAATGGAATTTAAATTTAAATTTTAACTACTGAAAATGGAACTTAATTAAAATAAATTTTCTGGGATTAATATAAAAAAATTGAGGGTAATATGGTCTTTACAAGTCAGTCAATGTCGGAAAAGGCATCATAGGGTTATATTTGCACTTTCATTAAATAGTCAGGGTTATATTTGCACTAAAAATTAATTGATGGTTATATCTGCACTTTCTCCATTATATAGGGTTATATTTGTATATTTCCCTAAAATCTTTGTTATCTCTCCCACACTCCTCCCCTGCTTTGATTTGTGCGGGAGAAATGGCTTCTATCACCTCTTTTTCTCACACAACACCTTTCCTTGGCGAGCTCAACTTCAAGCATTTTGTGGGGACCCCACTTCCCTCATCCTCTTCAAATTATACTGGTTGGTTTGTCTACTGCTCTACTTTCCGTACTTTATTTCATTCATTAGTGTCATTTGAATTGCAGAATCTATTTATTCATTTTTGTCGGAAAGTTTGGATTCTGGACTCACTTTAATTTGCCTTGAACTTGGTTTTCCACTTAGTTAAAGATTCAAACTTTGGCACAACTCTGGTTATCTATTCCAAAAAGATTTCTGGATTGGAGGAGGCTATTCGAATTAGAAGGTAGGAATACTAAATCCCTCCGTTCTACTGCTCTCAGACCGTGAAAAATCAAAGTGTGACACAGTAATGCGTAAAGAGTATCGTTGTAGGATGAAATATGTTTGTATTGTCTATAGAATTTGAGTTGGCACACTTTTTATATCCCTTGAATGGCTATCATTTCCCTTCTGTAGGTGATTCATATATGCTGTATTTTTGAGTAATAGTCTGCTGAAAGTTATAACTGTTTTAGACAGCGTGAAACTGGAAGTCTTGTTCCTTACAAAAAAAGACCGCCTTTGAGGCGAGGAAGGGTGTCACAAAGGCTACCAGTGCCTGATCACATACTAAAACCTCCCTATGTTGGAACAGACATATTGCCTGAAATCGCTAAAGAATATCAGATTCCTGATTCGGACGGCATTTCTAAGATGAGGGCTGCTTGCCAGCTTGCTGCTCGGGTGCTAGATTATGCGGGGACACTAGTTAGGGTGAGTTATTACAATGACTAATTTTCGTTGCTGAGATAGTTATTGAAATGCTCGCCGAACAGTATTTATGGTTTGATACACTAAATTTAGAGCATTGGATTGCAATGTGGTGTATGATTAAGCTCAAATCTTAAGTAGCAATATGGTCTCTGATAGGATATTATTATCAATCGTTCTTCATTCAAAAACTCCATTGTCAAATTAAGCTTGAGTTGCTGTGAAAGTATTGGTTGTTTCGACTAAGCATCTGTGATTTGTTTCATTTCCTTTCCAGAGAATATACTAGTTACTGTGAAATTCAGTAGATACTACTTATGCTATAAGTTGAAAATTTGATACACTGGTCGGATGTTTAGGATTTATAGTTTTGCCGTTATTTTGCTGTTTTTGTGTCTTCTTTGAAATTATAATTGTGCAAATACAACATGGTAAATGATGGAACTTGCTATCATAAACCTGGATGTACCATCAATGCAGAACCTTGAGCTGTTCAATTGTAATATTTGCTAGAATGCTGGAGGAAAGCGTGTCCTTCGAATACATATGTTTGTCCTCAGTAGACGACCTACAAACTAATAATAGTTTCTTATACCATTAAGATTGGTGTTAGTGTAGGGGTTGGGGTTAATGCACATCTCTCTGAGTGAAATTTAGGTTTCTTTATCGTTTTAGAGGTTTTATTTTCTTTTTATTGTTCTCAAATTTGACTGGTTCTTTCCTCTTTGCCATTATAAACTTGGAGTTGAAGTAATCTTTTCTGTTCTTGGTAGTGATAAGATCACATTATTCTTTTTTCAATGTGTTTGGAGGGGGACTGGGCCTGTGGAATTATATGCTATAGAATTCATTTTTGGTGTCTGTGAAATCATGTGTAGATATTGATTGGATTGGATGGAAACTAAAATCTTCACTTGCTTTGTACTGTGAGTCATTCATGTTCCCATTTCTAAATTTTGATCTAAATTCACTTCTTTTTCTTTTACTTGAACCAGCCATCTGTGACGACAAATGAAATTGACAAGGCAGTGCACCAAATGATTATTGAAGCTGGGGCTTATCCATCACCTTTAGGTTATGGGGGCTTCCCGAAGAGTGTGTGTACATCAGTCAACGAGTGTATGTGCCATGGGATACCTGATTCTCGTCAGTTACAGGTTCTGTATACCCCATGCAACATTGATCATCTCTCATATGCAAATTGCTTACTCAACTTTGTTTTAAGTATTGCAGGATGGTGACATCATAAACATTGATGTGACAGTGTACTTAAATGTAAGTTGAAAGTAATTTAATCTGCAATTACATTTTCAACTAGGATTAGGTTTTAATGTTAGCAAAGATATGTAGAGGTCTATGATCAATATGCTTGCAATAGACAAGCCCTAGTGCAGTTCTACTTTGTTAAAAGCTTTAGTATGAACGATTTTGTTACTGACTTTGCAAGCATGACACTGTTTCTGTTCATTTGGTCTCCACTCTTAGGGTTATCATGGTGATACGTCAAAGACATTCTTCTGTGGTGATGTGAGTGATAAGGTGAAGCGTCTTGTGAAGGTATAATTATGCTTAAAAACCGAGGAAGAATTTTACTTGTCAGCCTTGCATTTAAATATTGTAAAACCATTAGTTCCAAAAGCATATGGTACTACTGTTTTATTTCCAGTAATTGATGATTACCTTTCACCACTTCTGTCAATAGCCTCTTGGCTCTTGTCCTTAAATGAACTCTTTCGTCTTCTCATAGGAGACTGAGGAGTGTTTAAATAGAGGAATTGCCGCATGCAAAGATGGTGCACTTTTCAGGAAAATTGGGAAGCAAATAAGGTTAGGTTTAGCTTTGAGTATGCGAGCAGAACTATTCAACTGCTTGTTGGTACATATGGATGTGTGTTTTGTGCAAGAAGTAGTACTGCTATTTGTATAGTTAGACGCTAGATTTTTTATCAGGTTTATCCTTCGATCTGGCTGATTCACTATTTGTTGTTTCGTGTCCTTTCAGAGATGCATAAGATTTTTTTTTTCTGAAAATTACTCCCTCCCTAGCATTAGAAGAGTCTGCCTTGTAATATGATTAACACTGTCAGAAAGTGGGCTAATAACAATACTAGAAAGTGGACTCTTTTATGGGCCGGAAGTAGTATAATATTTGGATTGTCTTAGGTTCAGTATTTTTTTTCTCTTGCTTGATGAACATTTATTACCAAAATTAGATCACTGTTCTACAGAATGTTTGTAATGATACAATTTTGATTTTGGGAATCTTGTCAAGAATGATCACTATGAATTGGAGTAGATTTCCTACCATATATTCAAGGATTCTGTATAATATTCTCTAGTGAAATGAGATTATGCTTTCACAATAATGCATGACCCCTGCATGTTCTTTTGAAAATTTCTGCAGTGAGCATGCTGAAAAGTATAATTACGGCGTGGTGGATCGCTTTGTGGGACATGGTGTTGGAACTGTATTCCATTCTGAACCACTTATCCTTCACCATCGTCAGTAATCTCTCCTTTCCTTTCTGTGTTTAAATTTCACTGTTTTGTAGAAATCTTCACAAGCTTCAGCCTCTATCTAATTGATCTATGTGCTCACTCATATGGGTTTTGTTGGTTTTATAGTATTGTTCTTCATTCTTGTTAAAAGGTGGCAGCTGTCATTTAGTAGCATCTAGATATTTTGTTTAGCTTAACCGATAACCAGGTTCAAGAAGCAGATTAGCTTAACTACCTTTTGATTTTTAATGACTTAATCATTGAACTCTGCTAATGAAAAGCAGTTAACAAAGAATGAGTATGCTACATGACAAACAAGCTAGTCAGATGTACTGTGTACTGACTACCGACCGAGTCAGACCCATCATATGATCCTCTAGAAGAAAACAGTTTGGTCATATCTATTGCTCCTTTTGCTGGTTGTACATTTTGCTATTTTAAATTAAGTAAAAAGTTTAAAGTTGCACATACCGTGGCAATGATGGATTATTTGCACAGCCAACGGGCTGCAATGCTCTTCTGACCTCTCTTTGGTTTATAATGGACATTAATATGGATCATCCTTTAAAAAAATTCAATATTTCCTCGAAGTACTATAGTATTTGTTTTATTTCACCCCCGTTCAGCTTTACTGACTCTTAAAATCTCATGTGTTTATGTTCTACTCACATTGTTATGCAGGCAATGATGGTCCGGGCTTCATGGTTGAAGGACAAACATTTACAATTGGTGAGTGCATTTCACTAAAATCTAGCAGTAAATGAATTGCAATACCTTCTTTAATATAAATAATTAGTCTCTCAGTTGTGTGAAAAATGTTAAGTAAATGGATAGAGGAAGAGGGTTGCATTGAGTCGATGGCCAATGTGAAAATCACTTGTCAAACCTCATGATACGGATCATATAAGAAATCATGTAAACGATAGGATGCCCCTTGTTTTAAGGAGTCTGCCTGTGGTGTCTTGCTTTACTGAACCCAATGGCAAGATATGTCCTTATAGCCGATCCCAGACAGTGTAGATGCTTAGTTGGTCATGCATACTAAAGATGAAAATTGCCCAGGTGAATTCTTACTCTTGGCTTTATTTTGCAGAACCGATTCTGACTTTGGGTAGCACTGAGTGTATTACATGGGAGGACAACTGGACAACCCTGACAGCTGATGGAAGCCCTGCTGCACAATTTGAACACACCATTTTGATCACAAAAACTGGAGCAGAAATTTTAACCGAAGTGTAGATAGATCCACCAACAACTGGCTCTTTCGGTAACTCGAAGAATTCTGCTTCAGATTGTTTGTATATTCTTTGCAGCATCCATTTGTTGGTCAAAACAAAAGGTTCTGAAACTTGACATCAGTAGTGTACACTAGTTTAAAGCTGTGAGCACTTGTAAACAAAGCATGTTACATTGATAGATAGGAACTTTAGCTCAGATTGTTGAAACAAAATTGGTCCTAGTATCATTACTCCAAATGGGTTGAAATTGCCACAATTTCTATTTTCGTCCGTTCTATATAAATTGACACAATTCAATTCTTACCTAAAGTGGCAAAAAATGAGCTTATATATTTACTATATTAACCCTTAAAAGGTTGATTAAATCTACTAGTCAGCTCTTCCATTATCAAAATACCCTTATTTTATTTTTTCATCAATACTTTCACCTCATCTTGTATAAAATACCGATAAAAAAATATTTGTGTTATTTTCTCCTGTACGGATGGAGTATCACTTACTATTTATTTACAATTTCATAAAATCCTATTATAGCACTTACTGCGAATCTGCGATTGATACATTAGTAATTTTTGCAATTGTGACCTCAATTCTTTGGAGAAAAAAAATTCGATTCCAAAATCAGGTTTTTAAAAAAATGTCGGGGATAAGTCGGGTTATAAGAAAATATGGGTCTTTTCCCCCCAAAATACCTCAGGAATCTTAATTTCATCCCTACATTTTTCGTCTTTTCTACGCCGCTAAGAACGACGCAATTTTCATCTCCTCCGCCACGCGACCCTCACTTCCACCATTAGCACAGCCGTGTTTCCACCATAAAACTACCGCAGTTCTACCATTATTGGTCAGTACCATTTCAATCTTTCCTTTTCTTTTTCTTCGATGTATTTATCAAATATGTAGGGTTCTTATGGGTTTAAGGTTTTACTACGTCCGGCTCTAAATTTTTTCATTCTGGACATAAATTCGTGCTTAAATAGCAAATTTAGGTTCTGGGTCTTCTTGGCTTTGCTCTAAGATCGAGCACATTGGAGTTGCTATGCTGACCCTCTTTTTTCTGCTGTTTTTGTAAATTTGTGCGTTTCTTTTCATGAAAATTTGTGTTTGTAATGTTTCCCTTTTTCCCGAATTCAGAAAAAGCTAAGAAGAGGTTTTTGTTACCAGCATTTATTGAAGCTATAACCCTGTTCCCAGATGGCTGCATCCACTGCTTCGAGATTATGCCGTGGTAATGGACAGTTTTGCCTTTCTATCTACTTCTTGTTAAAGCCTTTGATTTTCTGTTTAATAATGTTAGGTATGTATTTTGTAATGATTTTCTATTTGCCTTTCGTGTTGCCATGCTTTTCTGTTTACGAGCTGGCAGTTTATCAATAGAATGCTACTTCTTGCATTAGGTCATGTAGTTGTTGAAGTGCTTCTCCTAGAATATGTAGGAACGAGCCACAGGAAAAGATGCTAGTGGTTGATGGATGCCTTATATAATTTTATTCATGATCATTATGTGGGGTGATTATGGTTGACTTTAAGCTTTAGACGCCATCGTCCTTGATGTAGTCCGTTCTTGCATTCTTTGGTGCATGACTTTAGTTTGTAACTTTCTTTTGTTTCTTGAGATAAAGATATATTTGGAGCTAATTTTGGCATACTAGTTGGAAAGAAAGTATGTAGGCTATTCAAAATGAAGATTATTATGTAGCTTATAGGCTATAAGGAGTTTCTTTTTCCAAGCAGTTCAGTGAAGAAAAGGAACAAGATGTAGGATTGTAAAGGTTTAGAGTGTCATTTATGAATTGTCTTGTGTGCTGTCTGTGAACAGGTGGATCCTTCAGCAGTGTTTATGCACGTTTCTCGAAGTTTAGGTGTTATTATATTTATAGCATAGGTTAGCAGTTGCAGAATATGGCATGACAGAGACAAATCTGTATATGATGAACACCTTCCCCTGTGAGTCAATGTTTACTCTAGACTTGTGTATACAGATTTACAAAGTATTCATAATAGCATCTATCATCTCAAATTTATTTCAACTCTGATCCTTATGGGTAGACACAGTATACTTCTTAAGATTGATGATCTAGATTGCACAGTATGAAGCGTTAGTGAGTCAATGTTTTTTAAATGACCTGTTCATAAATATAGTACACCCGGATCGGTTGCTGCTTCAAACTAATTGTTAATTGGTGGCAAATATTGTATGATTTATATTCGAGTTCAGTCTTTGTGCTCTCCTGATCTCTTTTTCTCCATCTTTTGCCTTCATCAGCTGGTAATTCATTGCTAGGGGCTGTGAGCAACAGTCCTAGTGGGTTAACTAGAATATCTGGCAACTTTTCCTCGCCATTCACTAGCTTTCAGGTTCGTTTAATTTAAGTTATGACAGCAGAAGTTTTATTGAGCATATATATTCGCAGTTGGTACACTTGACTTCAGTTGTTGCTTTTCTATCTGGTACATACTTCAATTCGTCTTGAAGATATCTTCTTTCTGTGGATAGTAGGCATGCTCTCTGTTTGCTGTTAAATACTCCTGCTATTACATGAAGACTCCTGCTTCTATAATTAAAGTAGGCATGGAATCAGGACTCTTCATTTGGACTTGCGGGAGTAGTCATCTGACAAAAATGTTCTCCATTTGTTGTTAATTCTTTAGGTATTCTGTCATCGAATGATGGACTAAAAGTTTATTTAGTCTTAAGAATCATTCTCTTATGACTGGAAGGATTCATATCTGATACTCAATAATTAGAATCAACTTTGTATGTCGTATGGATTTCTAAGAGGTTGTGAGGTACAGTCACCTAATTAAAATATCTGCCATTTTTTTTCATATTTACTTATTCATTGTGAAATGATGTGGAATGGCACATGTCTATGTTAGTTGTGGTAAAAAATGGAAGGCAGAATAGAAATTGATTTTTTTGTGGGGACCAATAAGGCTTTCGAAAGTGCACTCTAGTTATAAGACAGAGTATTAATGTTGTGAACAATTTGTGAAGTACGACGAATTAGATTATTTGGAGCTTGTTCTTGTTCTGTTCTCTTTTAAGTCTTAAGAAAGTGTGTTCTGTGTCTCCAGCAAATCCGGACTTTTATACAGATGGGCACCAAGCTAAAAGTAGTCGACAACTCAGGTGCAAAGAAGGTGTGCTGTATAGCGGCACTGAAAGGTGACAAAGGAGCAAGATTGGGAGACATGATAGTTGCGTCTGTGAGGGAAGCTCAGGCTGGAGGGAAAGTGAAGAAGGGACAGGTTGTCTACGGTGTTGTAGTTCGTGCTGCAATGCAGAGAGGTCACTCCGTCGAAAGTGAAGTGAAGTTTGATGACAATGCAGTAGTTCTGGTGAACAAGCAAGGAGAACCAATTGGAACTCGGGTTTTCGGCCCAGTTCCACATGAGCTTAGGAAGAAGAAGCATGTCAAAATTCTCAGTCTTGCCGAGCATATTGCTTGAGCCGTGTTTTTTTAGCCGTTTTTCTGCATGGTAAGATAGTGGAATTTTGCTTTGTTTCCGGACACCAATTGCTAAAAGTTTTGGGCAAGAATAAGACTTCTTCATTTCTGCAGGGGCAAATTATTTCACAATAAGAGAAGCAAAACAGGCCTTCTCTTGATACCTGATCCTGTCAACATTCAACCATGTCCATTCTTTCCAATGCTTTGAAACAATGTAGTTCAGGTTAAAATATCCTCAAAATACCCGAACAATGTCAGTTTTGTCTAAAAACATCCAAACGTCTCACTTTTCAAGTCCTAAACAGAACTACTTATCACCGATGTTTTCTTTTTGTGCAATGTTTGCTATTATCATCCAAGTAATTTATTTTAAAGGCATAAACTACTTTTGTATAAAAGTTGATTCCCCGTTGAGAAATATAATGGTGGGTTAAACACGATAAAAATTAAAGTTGAAATGAGAATGAAGAAATGAACACAATTATTTTACATGGAAATTTGAAAACAAATTTGAGAAAAAATTACGGACAAATTTTCTCAATGAGACAACTAGAAAGAGGAGAAAGATAAAGATTTTTTTAGCATTGCTCTTGGTGCGTCCTTCTTCTCCCAAATCCTTCTATGTTTCTAACATCTAACCTTTCTTGCATGAAATGTCAACTATATTAGCTTAAGAAAGACTTCATCATTATCTTCTTTCACACATTATTTTTCAACAATATAGGGTCCTCCCCAATCGATAACTACATATGTGTAGCTCTCATATCTTGAAATTGACAAAGTGAATTCAATTCAATGATATTGTCGATGAAATTTCATAATGAAAGTATCAATTAATACAATTGATGTTTCACTGGTATGATTTTTTCATTGAAAGTATTATTATTTTAAAACTAATACAATGATGGATTTGTTGTAAAAATTACTAACTTTGCACCAATTAATTAAGAAAGTATCAAGGAACTTGATATTGAAAATAAGATGGAAAAATTGGAGAAGAAGATAAGGATAAGATGAAGTGAGAATGGGAGAATTAGAAGTGTGATTTCTTCATCCTCTTAGGGGTATTTATAGAAGAATTTAGAGGGTAATTACCTAATATTTCTCTAAGGTAAATAAATATTTAATTATTTAGCTAACGAATTTTTCATTATTCATGAACTTTTGTAGATCAACATACTCCCTCCGTACCATCTCAAATTGCACAACAATCATTATTATACTCTTCGAGAAACATGTTTGACCATTAATATCTTTAGTTAAGTATGATAACGACAAATAAAAAGTTGATATTTGAAAACTACTTGTTACGATGAATTGAACAATATCATATATGATAGTATTATTATTTATATATATATATATATATTCAAATATGTGGTCAAAATTAGACACTCAATAGTGACATAAAGTGAAGTTGGCAATTTAAATTGGGATGGAGGGAGTACTAACTACTGAGTACATTTTTTTTTAAACTAAGACGACTGAGTACACTTACTATTAATAAGTAATAACTATATAATTATACAGTTACCTACTATACATATATAATTATATAATTAACATTTAATAATCTAATTAAATATATAATATATTAATATTATAATAGTTTATTACCGGTCAATCCGGTCCGGACCGTAAAAAATTGGTTTTGGACCGGATCGGACCGGAACCCGAATTGTAAAAAATGTTGAACCGAGGATCGAACTAGAATTTTATATATTTGACTACGGTCTTAATATTCCGGTCCGGTTCGATCCAATTTTTCGGTCCGGACCAGTTCATTAACACGCCTAAGTATTACCTAGAGGAGACATCGGTTCTGTATCATTCATCAGTTTAGGTCAATGTGAAATAGTCGACATGTAGTCAAAATCGGTTGTAGAACTAATAGACGATGCCGACTATGTCATTGCTAAAGGTTGGCATTCTTTAATAACACATAACCGATATCGGTAACGAATCAGTTATGATTTGTTTACTTTTAACTTCCAAGAATCTATTTCGACTATGTATCGGCTATATTTTGGATTAAGCCATTTTGAAGAAACTGATGTGTAAGGGATATCGTTCATTGTACATAATTTTATATCTTAACTAACCGACGAATAGGTGACATCGGTTACAGTGCTCCTGTAAATAATTGAAACCGATCTATAGGTGACATCGATTACTTACATAATTTTATATTTTCATTAACCTACTCATAGGAGACATCGGTCCAAGAGTTCCTATAAATAAAAAAATGCAAATGACCTTTCATTTCTATTGAACCCTAATCAAACTTCAGAGGAGCCATCTTCTTTCCTTTCACTCACATTTAGATAACCATCAAATTCGACCTTTTCAGCAAGCATTCCCCAAGAAACCCATATCTAACCCTGGCGAACCTGGAGCACTGCTGCTGCTCGCCAACCAAGTCACTGGCATGTTCGTCAACAAGTTAGCGATTTCTACCACCCCCAGTCTGACATATCACCGACATCTATATTTTGGTGGAAAATGAACCATCGGGGAGCGACCCACAACTGACGTTGACCTCAACTTCTAGTTTGCAAATGACCTAGCCCTCCCCTAACTGACATCGGTTCTTCCCTCTGCAACCAAAATCTTTCATTTCTTCCATTCTACATTTTACTTCTTAAATATGATGCTTCTTGTCATTCTAATTGTTATTCTGATTGTGATTTAGAGATTAGGATTTAGCGTTTGTGATTTAAGGTTTAGTTTTTGCAATTTAGGCTTACCAATTGTGATTTAGGATTGTGATTTAGGGTTTACCAATTGTGATTTAGGATTGTGACCTTCATTTCTATCGAGCCTTAATCAAACTTCAATTGTGATTTTGGATTATGATTTGGGGTTCACCGATTGTGATTTAGGGTTTACTTTTAGCTTGCGATTTAAGGATTGTTATTTAGGGTTTACGGTTTTGGATAATGATTAAAGGATTATATGACTTATCATTGTGATGGTTCAGGATTGTAATTTTAAATTGTGATTTATGGTTTAGGATTTTGGTTAGTTCGTTGATGTATGATTAATTTATACATGGTAAATGTTAAATGGAAGATGTATTAAATGTTAAATGTCAATATGCTCGTTGATAATTTGTGTGATTTTGTTTGCGCTTGTAAATGTTCATTTTTATCCTGTGTTAATTGTGTATTTTTGAACGATTGTGCGGGCATATGGTGCGAACCAAGACCTGCGGCTACTTCCCTCACGATGAGCCAGGTAAGTTTCCATTGGAGAAGGAGCCACTTGCGATTGTGACTCCCAAACCGCAGCCAGAACAAGAACAGGATGACCCTTCCCAGCTGCTGAAGAAAAAGGCAAAGAAGACCTAAGCAAAGAAGACCCCAACCTCGAGGTCTTCATTTGACCGATTGTTGTTCATTAGACAGGAGAATGAACAACGATACGAGAAAATAAGAGACTGTCCCATTAAGGAGATCCGGGTCATAAAGGTTGCTGATGTGGTGCCCCAACACCTTGATTTTGTTTTGGAGCCATTCAAGGTTTTAAAAATGCTCGATCTCTTCTGCCTCGACCTCCCGGGCTACATAGATGAGCTGCTCCATTTCTACTCCGACTTCAATGCCACAGAGAACGGAGACTTTATGATGAAGGCCAACAAGAAGAGGATGATTGTAAGTTCCAAGACCATCAACAAGGCGATCGAGTGCCTGACCCAGAACGACTTCCCGGGAGTCCGCAACCTGTAGTTCAGGGATAACTGGTCGAGGGATAATAACAACCCTGACTTCGTGAGCCTGAACCCCCTACCATCTATGTACTTGGGCATCAAGGAGGATGAGATGGACGACCCCAAGGTGTTGAGGATTGGGAGGCTGGGCATATGGGAGTGCATGGTGTATGAGCTGATTGTGATGAACTTAATCTCGGATGGTCATCAAACTGAGTGCACTATCAACATCCCGATGTTGTTCTTCCATGTGGCTGAAGGTCAGTGCATCGATCCTTATTACACCATCATGAACAAGATGGCGATGGTGGCGACGAGCAAGAGAAGCAGGAAGCTCCCGTATGACAAGGAGCTCCCTCTGAAGTCTACGGACCCAGTGCGTCAGAAGTACTACAATAAGAAGTACTTCACGCATAAACATTGGGTGTGGAACGGTCAGTACTGAGCCTTGTGCAAGAATTTGTCACCGAAGAACACAATTCTAGAGCAGCCATCGTGTAGCCAGTATCCAGCGAAGGAGACTTGATGTACGCATACCCTTCAATTGCATTAATTTCCATTTCATTTAAATTTTATTTTTTTTCTAATACCATTTACTAAAATCATACTCTAACTCGATTGTGTGTAGATTATTCATCAAGGATGATGTGGGGATGAATCCTAGATGAGATCCGGGACATGAAGAACGTATGCGATGACCTATCCCTCGACCTAGGCAAGTTCATAGCACACATGCGAGTGGTTGAGGCTGAGAATGAGTTATACTATTGCTAGCGAGGATTTACTCCGTAGAGCACGCGAACAACAACCCTTTGATCCACCTAGCCAGAAAGAGGGTGAATCTGAGGATCGAAATGAGTCAGGGTGGCCCAATCACCAGGAGGTGGCGTCTTAGACCTAGTAGGATGGTGGCTCGGAAGATGATGATGAGAAGGATGATGAATAAACTTATTTTCATTATGAATATTTTGGGATGTTAAACATTAATTTCTATCTTTGATGTTAAACTTGTTTTGCTTTAAGATTTATAATATGCACTATGCTACAATTCTACATTTCTATATTTATTTTTATCTTTATAATACAAGATTGTTTAAACCCAAAAATGAACATCAATCAAACAAAATTAACAAGGCCAAATACTAATTAGCATGATTTATACTTAACAACCAATATCGATAACGTGTGTATGTGCATTTGATACAAGCCAAGTAGTATCAGAAATAACGTCGATATTGGTCATACAAAACAAAATTGACATTGCCAACGTTCCTATACCATTTCGGTTACCAACGAAGAAACGATGTCATCGGCTAAATAGTTCTCATATAGTCTGTAAGTATAACCGAATACAAATTGATATCACTTGTTAGACTTCAGTCTAATTCAACCGATGTTGACTACACTTTGACCACTTCTCGTTTATTGATGACGACCATGGCGATGTTAATTTACATCTCACATTGCCTCAATTTGACAATATCCGAAGTATGACCGATATCGGCCACCTGTCAATTAAACCAAACTCTAATCGCCATGTTTCCGATGTCAATTAGTTTGTATATTTTACCTCAATTATTTGAAAAACAAGGTAAAATTATATTCTCTACCTCAGTTTTCAAATAACTGATGTAAAAAATATTTATTACTATTTTTTAAATGGAGGTAAAAGAACTTTTTACCTCGGTGTTCAGCATTTCCCCAAAAAATAAAGGTAAAAAGAGTGAGGTAAAAGGTCCATTTTCTAGCAGTGGAGAATTTGATTGTAAATGTGTAAAAAAATCACTTTTCAGTATCAAAATAGACTATGTAAAAAGGTTTGATCTAATTTAATTTGGGATATGTGTACTCTATCTCTCTAGTATATGCCTATCAAGTTATCGTAGCAAATGTGGAATGTGTTATTTTTGTTGGTTGAAGTTTAGTAGTAAGAACTGATCCAACCTTATGCTTTTTAAAAATGCACTGATATAACCTTATATATTTTTTAATGTACTGATTTAACCTTGTGTTTCTATAGAAAATAGTAATCTAACCTTATATTTGTATAGGGTAAAGTTGTCCAAAATTTTCAAAGAAAACTAAGCAGGGGTTTTTGGTCATTTTTAAGATGGTCAACATTGGATTTTCCACATTCAACTCCGACAGGGTTATTTCAGTAGTTTCGTCAATAACTTAGGTTATTTTGACACTTTCAAATTTTACATAATTATTTTAACATTTTTTTCGTGTAAACCATATGATTATTTCAGCACTTTTATATCAAACTACTAGTAAAAACATCTAATACAATCAACTAGTCAAAACGGTTAATTAAATTCTTAACAACTAATCTCCAAAGAGGGCCTTGTATTGAATGCATTTTAATAAACTCATAATAGATAAGTCATAGAGTATTTATCTGTAAGATCATCCAACGGTTAGGTAAATTATGGCAAATTGTGTTCCTATAATTTTTGAAAATTGAATTATAATTATTTATACTTTAAAATATATATTGAATAATTTTCAAAATTATGGAAATCCCATAAAATACAATGTAAAAAATAAGTCACCTCATTAGTTATATTAATTGTAGAATGACCCCATCTAATGGTTCAAAACGTCTAAATTAAAACTTTGTAATAAATTCATGGTCACTTTCATTTAATATTTAATTAATATAATATAGATATCAATAGGAAAATATGAATACTATTCCCTGAACCGAAAATAATTGAACTAAATTAATATAGGTTCAATACACACCCTTATTTGTACACCATTTTATACACCAAATCTTAACCATCCATCTAACATAATTTCACTCATTCACTAAATATATTTTTAGTAAATTAATTTCAACCATGAGATTATGTTAGATGGATGATTGAGATTTGGTGTATAAAATAGTGTGCAAATAAAGGTGTGCATTGAATCCTTCCCTTTAAGTAAACTTAAAATATATGGTAATAATAGAAATTTTATTAAATTGTAGTGAATTAAAATTAAGTAAATTGAACTGAAATGAAGTTAAGTTGGTCAAAACATTACCTAAACTTAATTTTTCCTATCAATAAAATCAAACAAAAATTTCTATTTCATAGTTTATATAAATAGAAGGTATCATTTATAAGTTTATATAAAGTCTTGTTTTATTGATACGAAAGTATCATTTATAAATTTACATATTTTAGATCACCTAACCGTTGGACGAGATTATTTTATAATTAATATAACTAATGAAGTGATTTGATGTATGTTTCCATTAATTGAAACGAGATTCCTATAATTTTTAAAAAATCATAAATATATATATATGTATCAAAATATAAATAATTATAAGTAGATATTGAAAAATTATAAGAACGAGATTTGTTATGATTGATCAAATCGTTGGCGATTTGATATGAGGAGCTCCAATAAGTTTATGTATGATGTGTATAAATAAGTCAAATGTATGTCTTTTAAATATGCGATGTATAAATAATTCTTCTAAAAGGAGAGGAGAGACACAACAAAGTTCAAATGCTTCAGATAAACTATACTATACGAATGGACAGGAAGAACACAACTATACATACATATTTTGTACAACTATCAATAAATTATAAATATAATTAACCCCTGCATCATTAAGATCATCAATTCAGGCCACTAATCAAAAGTTGTTCAAAGATTAATAAATTCATTAAAGCAGACAAGTGCGTGCTTGGATAGTAAATCATTTATTTTTAAGGATTGGACCAACAGATATAAGAATACACGGAGAAAAAACACAAAACTGGAGAAATATGATTGGAGTGAATGGAGGAATTAGTCACCTTAAGGCAAAGTTGAATGTGTTCAATGGGGACAAACCTAAGGAGTGGATTAGAAAATGCCAAGGATTCTTTAGTTTTTATCAAATTCAAGAGTTTCAAAAGGTTGAAACTGTGGATTTATTCATGGAAGGGAAGGCTGAAATTTGGTTTCAAACCGAGGTTGCTGGAAAAACTTTATCATGGGAGGAGTTTTGTGATCTCTTGATGAATATATACTGAGTTAGGAGGACGAGATATTGTAGAATAATTTACAAAACTCTATCAAAGGGGTAGCGTTAGAGATTATCAGGAAATGTTTGATGAATTGAGGATAATGTTGGCTAGTAGAAATTTGAAATTCAGCAAGCAATATTACATTTCTTGCTTTATTAGTGGGTTGAAAGAGGACCTAAAACCAGCTATCAAGATGTTTAAACCTGTCACCCTTCATAAGACTCTGGAGTTAGCTCTTCTACAAGAACAAAATCTAGAAATGGTACATAAAAGGTCGAAAGGAAACTATGCGACTAGGCTTGCTGTGAACATTTCCAAACCTCATATTATTAAGTCAACATGGAAAAAAGAGATTACAGGGGATAAGAAGATGAGTTCAGATTCATTCAAACGAATCTCGCCTCAAGAACTGCAATTTCGGAGAGCCAAAAATCTTTGTTTAAGGTGTGGAGAAAAATTTGGCCCAGGACACGTTTGCAAATTTCGGCAGGTTCACTTCATGTCAACTTCTGAAGTAGGACATACACCAGCACTTTGGGAAAATGGAGAAATCAATGTGGTAAATACTGAAGAAAAGGGTATAGAGGCAGCAGATATTGAACTCATAAATGAGGAGCAGATGTCAGTAAGATCAGTTCTGGGAGAAAGAATTGATACCATGGTTTTTAAAGGAAGATTGTACGATTATGAAGTAGCTATCTTGTCAGAAGGCAGGTTTGGGCACTATGCGAACCAGACCTTTTGCTATGACTATCGCAGATGGTAGTGTTGTACAAGGAACTTTACTTTGTCCTCAAGTGGTATAGGTGATGCAAACCCATAGATTTGTGTTCGATCTTAAAGTCATGAAATTAGGAGGCATCAACATTATATTGGGAGTGGGCTGGATAAAATTCATCAGTCCACTAACTTTTGATTTTGTAGCTCAACATGTTTCATTTCACAGTCAGGAGTATCATTGGATACTGAGAGGAGATACAGGTTGGGGATTTGTACAAGCATCGATGGATCAGAATGGGAGTAAGGAAAGAAGTGGGATGATTGATGTGTTTCGAGGAAATGAGAATAAAGTTAAGTGCAGGTTGATCAGGATGTCAGATACTGAGAAAGGCCACATACATCGAACTCATAAACTAAAGTTGAGTAAGGATTCGAGGGAAAACTGGACTGCTGTTAACTCAGAAGTCCTTGAAGAAATCAAATAGGTCTTGAATCATTTCAATGATATATTTTCTGTTCCTAGTAACCTACCACATGAGAAGTATTGACCATCAAATTTTCTTGAAAGCATATATGTGGGAGTTCGTCGTCGTACCTCTCAAAAATACTATTTTTAAGCTCTAAAGTGCTCTTAACTACAACTAAGTAGATAGTGGCAAGTCGGGGTCGTCCACAGAGAAGAGAGGTATTCCCAAGCGTTTGCACATACAAGGGTGAATATATGCCTAGATATAGATATATACATACATATAAAACAAGTAGGGGGGGCAGTTGTTGGTTTGGTTTCCTAAGTTATGAAAGTAAAAACAACACAACTAGCAAGGTTAAGTAACTATGCTAATCATGCAACAAACTA
>JAULKJ010000014.1:4728350-4748110 GCA_032355405.1 Rubia balearica
TTAGAGTGACTCTTAAGGGTAGAAGGAAGAGAGAGATTGGGAAAAATAATATATAAAATTGGTAAGAGTCCCCAAGGAGACTCTACCATTGCACTTGGTCTTAAGAAGAAAGTGTGCATATTTGCTTGGTACTCCCAGAAAAGGAAAGTGGGGAGTACCTTAAATATCTTGTACATTTGTTCTTTCATGGCACGGGGAGTCGATATTACACCCCATAATTATTTTTAAAACGAAGAAAGGGAGAGTGTGTGATGAATGTGTAATATGTAAATTGAATGAATGAAAAATAATCTTACCTGCACCTGCACCTGCTCTGCCGCTTCCCACTCAAAAACTCAACCCTTGACCAAGACACACCCATGGATAACCTACCCTGCCTTGGCCATGTTTCGGGAATTATAAACTGCCTGCCGTTTAATCTAAACAGAAAAATAAGAAGAATTAGGAAGGGGAAGGATTCCAGTTCCCCGTGTGTGGATTTTGCTTTGCAAATCATAGAAAATAATCCAGGGTTCGAATCTGGGTTCTCAATTTCAATAGGCTTGGAATATATTCAAGCATTTCTTGTATTCGTCCGCAACTGTAACGGCAGTGACGAGGATGTCAGAGAGCACTTGGCAAAGCTTGTAAGCAGCATTGAAGATGCATTTGAGGTGGCAGGCTTTGACCTTGAGTGTGCAATACAACGGGGAGATGCTGAGCGTCTGAATGCTGTCCGATCCGGATTGGAGAAGAAGATCAAGCTGTTCAAGTCTAGAATTAAAAAAGCTTATGATTTCTCCTGCTCTTCGAGCTCCAGGTATGCCTTTATTACTATGAACAAGTAGTTAAGTTGAAAGAACACAGTTGAGATGTTTAAAATGTTCTTTGTCAATTTCTGAATGTCCCAATTATTTTAGACGCTACAGTTTAGGTAACTTCAAATGTGTGTAGGGAAAGAATGAAATGAAATGGAGAATACAATGAGACACAACTAGTGAAACAGATCAAAAAGGAAAATGAGACATTCTCAGTGAAACGGAGAGGATATAATGATAATTCTACTCCCACTTTATCACTAAAAACCAACAGTGTCTACATTTTTGAGTCTTCTTTCTTACATGTTATACCGCGTATGGATCAAGAATTATGTTATAAATGAAGCATGTGTAGAGTAATTAGGAAATATATAATATTCGACTCTTTTGAAATGGAACTCTAATCATGAGACAGAGGGAGTGTTTATTATCGACAATGTGTGGCCTCCGCTTGTGAATAACTCACGTTTGTGTGTTATGCATTGCTGGTCTTAAGCTCCAATGAAGGATTAGGATCGCGTTAGGTTGGCAGAGTGTGAAAACCACTTGTCAGAACTCATGATATTGATCTTATAAGAAACCTTGTTGATAATGTGGCTGCTGCTTGATTTAAAACCAGGAGACTTTGTCTAAGGAGCTTTGTTGGGACTTGTCTCGATTATGCTATAGAGGTAATAAGGGTGGAATATCACCTTGATCATGACGAAGAGTGGAAATCAGTTACAAATGTATTGGAATTGATTCAGATATTTCTAATCTTCGCCCCAGATTGGAGTAATAACAATAAGGTTGTTGGTGAGCACTTGGGAGATCTTGTTAGCAGCATTGAAGATACATTTAAGACGGCAGGCGAGGACATTAAAGATGCTCTTAACGAGGGAGATGCTGAGGGTCTGGATGCTATCCGCTCCAAATGGGTGGACAAGATTGAGCTATTCAAGCCCAAAATCAGAGAAGCTTATGAGTTTTTCTCAGACTATGCATTTCAAGTCACCACTCCTCTCCTTCCTGTCATTGATCCCAACCTCTGGAATAAATTTTGTGATGGTTTGGTCCGATATGCAGTAAAAGTTCTTTACTACTACTGGGGTGATGATCTGAGCAATGATGTTATACACACTGTAGGTGCGCTGAAAAGCTTTGGATATGTTTACATGAAGCAGGCCTGTGAATCCAATCGCAAACAATTTCGGGGCCTTGGCTCTCTCATTCAAGGTGTGACCATCTGTTTGGCACGCCTCCTGTTTCTGTGGTGTATAGATGGAATGGATCAAGAGGATGTCATTATCAGAATGTCAGATCTGCTACAGAGAATTAAGTTGGCTTCTCGGAAATTGTTACACTTGCATGTGGATTACCCCAGTGCTTCAAGATTCTTCTCACACACGAATCTGAGTGGACTTGTGGGCATAATTTTGCCTCCCAGCAAAAGCTCACTTCAAACTCTCCGGTATGGGCTAGAATATGTACTCCATTCTTATTCCATGCTACCAGAGGATGTTAAACTACTTAGATCAGATATTGAAATGATTTTTTCAAATGCAGCATCTATCAGCTATTCATACATTCTAGCTGCTCGAGGTGATGATGAATTGCTTTTCCAGTTGCTTCAAAAGATTTTACTTCTCAACATTGAGCTTGTTTTGACTAAGCTTATCAGAGGGCCGAACATAGTCTCAACACTGCCCTTCAAATCCATTTTCATGCAGCTAAGCTCGGTGCAAGCCTTTCTCCGTTGTTCTTCGGATGTGTTCTCTGTAAGGTTGAGACTGGTCTTCGATCACATTGAACAAGTGGCTAGGGAGGCAGAATTTCTCCATCTCCAATTTCTAGCCAATGATCGCAGGCACTCAAAGTCACTGGCAGGCGTGTTTAAATTGTATCTTCAATTGAAGCTTCGGAAGATTCAGGCTTTCTTGACAGAGCAGATGAGATGTAGCCCCAGTTTGATGGTTATTGTTGAGGACAGATTCTATGCACTTAATGATGGATTGAAACTCCTTCTCAAGTATTTTTCATTACTTCCGTCGAAGAACCGAGGTGATGAGGATCTGATCTGGGCCTTTATCGAGAGGTTGGCTGGGGAGGAAGCACCTCCTTACTACTTTTCCCGAGCTGAACAGTTCCCACAACACTTCATTAATGAAATGACAGATTCTTTCTCCAGACTGCTGCAGAAGGTCAATCTTATGAATTCAGAGATCCTAGACAGTGTTCTCCAATTTCTGACCTCGTTGGGGCTTACCTTGCCAAAGAGTCACCAAGGATTGGGTTTTGTTGATATTTTCTTGGAAAAGCTGAGTGGATTGCTGAAATACCAGGATATTTCTTCTGTGAAGCCTCAGATAAGAACCGTGCAAAACCATCTAGAATCCATGAAATCTTTACTGATAGAGGTCAGAGAAAAGAGATACAAGCATCTAGAACTAGTGAAAGATATTCAGGAACGTGTTATAAGGACAGCTTATAAAGCCGATTATATCATTGACAGTATTCTATTGGTAAAGTGCGATTGGAATCATATTCTGGGGCTTTCCAATGTTATTGATGAGATGAAAGTACTTTCCTCAGAGTTAACCAAATTCGCTGAAACGGAGAATGATTTTGCTCTAGTCCGTGATGCCATCCAAACCTCTGAGCAGATTATAGCACAAACTACTGCTCCAGAAGTTGGGGAAGCCGTCATCGTTCTAGAGGATCAGCAAAATATAATCATAGATCAACTTACAAGAGGAATATCTCAGCGACGGGAAGTAGTCACTCTATCAGGAATGGCAGGAATTGGGAAAACAACATTAGCTAAGAAAGTCTATGATAATCCTCGAGTCAAAAAGCATTTCCATGTACTTGCATGGTGCTGCGTTTCTCAAGTATATCGTCGGAGGGAATTACTGCTCAAGATTTTGAGTGATATTACCAGATCCAGTACAGATGTGATGGGTAAGCAGAACGATGAAGAGTTGCTCAACATGCTCTACAAAGGTTTGAAGGGGAAGAGGTATTTAATTGTTATGGATGATGTATGGGACACTCAAGTCTGGGAAGAATTGAGAACTGCATTTTCAGATGATCAGAAAAGCAGTAGAATCTTAATGACTACTCGCAATGAGGAAGTGGGCATAAAAGCTCAGCATAATAGCGTTCCTCATACTCTTCGTTTTCTCAATGGGGACGAAAGTTGGAAGCTTCTACAAGAAAAAGTATTTCATAAAGATGAGTGCCCCGAGGACCTGCTTAGAGCTGGGATGGAGATTGCAAAAGGGTGCAAAGGATTACCTCTGGCAATTGTAGCTATAGCTGGCATCCTCAAAACAACAGAGAAGAATGCTGATTCGTGGAAACAAATTGAAAAGGATTTGAATTCTCACATTCTTGAAAATCCAGAAATACAGTGCATGCATATCCTTGAGTTGAGTTACAATCACCTGCCTGATGGCTTAAAACAATGTTTTCTTTACCTTGCAGCATTTGGAGAAGACAGCGAGGTTCCCGTTCAAAAGTTGATACAATTATGGATTGGTGAAGGGTTCATAGGAAAAGTTGATGATCAGAAAGTTTCACCAGAAGATGTGGCAGAGAGTTACGTGGTGAATCTCATTGGTAGAAGCTTGCTAATGGCCGTCAGAAAAAGATCCAATGGTAGTGTCAAAGCCTGCAAAGTTCATGATATGGTGTATAACTTGTGCTTGAGAAAGGTTGAGGAAGAAAATTTTCTGCAGTACATAAATGGGTATGAGAACCTTTTTCCCTCTTCTAATAAGCAATTAGACTATGGTTTTGATTCAGAATACTTGCCAATTCCAGTAGCATATGGCCAACATCGACTGAGCATTCGCTCCAAAAGAAAGCATTTTGTTATGCTAAAGCCTCTTGGACCGTCTGTCCGTACTCTATTATTTTTTGCTACAAGTGATGCTCACCCTACATGCCCTTATGATGATATCTCCTTCATTACAGAGAAGTTCAAAATTCTTAGTGTTCTTGACATTGAAAGTATCAACATTGGCTCCTCTTTTCCTAAGGGAATAGAATTGCTCTATCCATTGAGATACCTGGCAATTAGTGGAGATATAAGAACTGTTCCATCATCGATAACAATGCTCTGGAATTTGGAAATACTCGTAGTGAAAGGACTGATGGGAAAGGTTGTGTTACCATCCTCTATTTGGGGCATGTCAAGGTTGAGGCATCTTCATGTGAGCACTCGAGCGATTTTCAACCTGCTTGCTTCTTCTCAGTTGGATAATATAGTCAGTCTCTCCTGCCCTACTCTCTCACATGGAGATGATTCAGCCGAAATGATGAAGTTGTTTCCCAAACTCCGGAAACTGAAATGTACATTTTCTGAGCGCATGCAACACTCTGGGAAAAAGATTAGCTTTCCTGTCCTAGTCTTTCTGGTGGAACTCGAGGCACTCAAGATAATTTACTATGGTAGGGTGCACCGATACTGTCAGCTAGTGGGGGCAAGCCTCCCAGTGAACCTCAAAAAGTTGTCGCTCTCGGAGTTTAACTTCACATGGGATGACTTTTCAGCCATTGGAGAACTACCCAACCTCAAGATTCTCAAATTAGTATCCGTTGCCTTTGACAGTCCAATATGGGAGATGAGAGACGATGAATTTCAACGGCTAGAATATTTGAAGTTGGACTCTCTTAAAATTGCTCAGTGGAATGCGGAGTTTGATCACCTTCCCAATCTTAAGCAACTAGTCTTGCGAGACTGCATTCGGCTCGAGGAAGTCCCTCCTAGCTTTGGAGAAATCATTACACTTGATATGATTGAGTTGAAGTGGTGCAGCGTGTCCGCGGAGAAGTCAGTCGTGACAATCCTAGAGCAACAGTTGGGGTATGGAAACAGTGGTTTCAAGGCCTTTATCAATGGTTTTGTTGCAGATCCCAGATCCTCTACTGATGATTAATCGAGTCAAGGGTTGCATTCTCAGCTGTTCACATGTGAGAAAGGTCATATTTCTTCTTCAAATATTTACTGAACACATATTGAAATGCATAAAGTTAAAAAAATCTGTTTACTAACCTGCTAATAACCAGGAATATCTGTTAATCGTTTATTTATATGACTTTTCTTTTATGTTAAATTCAATCTTCATGCAAATACTCTTAATAAACAGGAATTTGTATATACATCCATTTACCTTTTAATATCATAGTTTAGGCCTGCCTTGCTATTTTTACCTTGCTAAAAGATAATTTCGTTTTGTACAGTTTAGGCTTTCGCATTTGTGGGTATCGGGAAAGTGGAGATTGCCTATCTCAGAGACAATGAAGATGCTGCCTACTTTTGTGGATCATCGAAAACCCGAAGCCATTTGGTCAGTCCTGTTTGTTCAAGCTTTCCGGTTCTCTAAGAAGGGAGTGACAGCCAACGCCGGTCAATTCTCATCGTATGAACAATTTGACATGGCAGGTGAAGAACCTGGCTTCCATAACTGTGCTAGTCAAGTACAAGATGACCATTTCATCAGGTGCCACTCTTGCAAAGCTGAATTTGTATTCAAATATTTCTTTACAAAATATCTGAGTTTGAAGCTTTTGTTTATTATTATTTGCTTGGAAATTCTGCGTTCCTACAAATATTGCTCCCAAGGTTCTGTTGAGCGTGAATTTGAAAATTTTGAATTGATTCAGTATAAATCACACCTTGTATTTTACTACTTCATGGTTTAGGCCCTATATTTTGTATATGGTAGTATTGTGGTTTGGCATGGCAGCATTCTGATGAACGGTGTTCCAGTGGTGGTGGCCGGCTGCTAACGCTTGAGCGACCGAACTTGAGAGAACGGCAAGAACCTAATCCATGTCGCTCGAGTGCACCCGGACGCTGGCACTACGTATAGCAAAAGTTCGTCATAGATTGCTGAATAATTTATAAAGTACAACGATTGCCTAAACCGTTGCTTGTGACATTGAAATTGACTCAACTAGCAGGTCATTATTAATCCTGTATAACTTTCCCATAAAAGTATTTTTTGAGCTTCAAAATTTTACTCCCTCTCTTCAAAAGATTATGGCACACATGATTTTAGCACAAGAATTTTGAAGATGCTTTATAAGTGGTGGAGATTAAGGCCTTGTTCTCTAGAACTGATTTGATATGATTTTTTTCCCGAAACTAAGATCCTTTTTTCATTGATATCTCCAAAACATTTACAACTCCTCCATGCTCCCTAGTTTGCTTTAGCCATAAGCTTTGCACTAAACTCCCTAAGCTTAGGTCTCATCCATGCTCTACATGCTACATTTTGCACTATGTTCTTTGTGATTTTTGCATCATTTACATTGACATTAAAACCTCTATCATTCCTCAAATTCCATATGCTATAAACAGTTTCAGCTGCTGCCTTATTTAGCATCCCTGTTCTTCTGTCTTTCCCTCTGCATTTGCATCATAACCATTGCAGCTTTCGTTCCCAACATTCAGGCTCTCTTTCTATTTGCAGCCAATCCAGCACAACCCTCCATATTGTTTTTGTTCTTCTGCATTGAAAAAAGAGATGTTCTAGTGTTTCCTTTTCTTCACACAAGACACACTCCTCAGCTATTGCCATTCCAAATCTTCTGAATCTATCTTTTGTAGCCATTTTCTTGTGACAGCACGTCCATGAAGTAAACTGAGTTCTTGGCCTTGCCTGATTACCATAGAACACAACTTTCCATGTTTCATCCTCCTGCTACTACATGATTTCATTGTAAACTTTTCTCACCTTGAATCTCTCATTTCCCAACTGATTCCTCCAGGCTTCCAGATGTTTCACTGTATCTCTGCACTTATTTAAGCTCGTCAACGTCCATGAACTAGAGGTTGGGAATCACATATTCAGCACATCCCCACCCTTTACATAATAAGTATGGATCCATTTGATCCATAACCTACTAGTCTTCCTGCAAATATTTCACAAATTCTTGCTCAGACTAGCTAAAGTCCATTCCATCAGTGATATTACATTTAATCCCCCTGCCTTTTTGAGTTACATATCTTGTCTCGTGCAACTGGAGCTTTTCTGGTTATTATTTCTCCCCCTCTTCACACATAAGACCTGCAAATAACTTCTACATGCTTCAATACTGTCTTTGGGACTGGGAAACATTGCAACCAGTAATTTGCAATAGCAAATAGGACACTCTTTACTAGCTGCACCCTTCCTGCATAACTAGGAAGCCTAGAACTCCGATGCTTTAAATTATATACCATTCTGTCTATGAGAGGCTGACATACTTGAATAGTTAGTCTCCTACTTGATAAAGGTACTCCAAGATATTTAAATGGCAAGTTCCCTTCCATAAAACCTGTAGTTTCCTTTATCAGCTCTTTCTACTCCTCACGTACAACTCCAAAGTAAAATTTACATTTAGCTTTATTCACTCTCAGCCCTTTAGAGTTTTCAAATTTCTGATATGCAATCATTAGAATTTCCGCTGATTCAGCCTCCCCTTTGCTAATAACAATGCATCATCAGCAAAGGTTAGGTTTATCAATTTCAATTCTTCACACATAAGATGATATCTGAACTCTCTTTTCTGCCCTGCCTTGTACAAACATCTACACATGTACTTCATAACAAGAACAGACAGCAAAGGAGATGTAGGATCTCATTGCCTCAAACCTCTCTGTGCCTGTACAAACCGAGTCAGATTACCATTGATATTGTATTTATAGCTTACAGTTTCAACACATATCATTACCCATTTTGTATGCTGCTCAGGCAAACCCAATTCTTTCATTATAACTTCCAAAGCTCTCCATTCAACTGTATCATAGGCTTTCTAAATGTCCATTTGAATCAAACATTTAGGAACTCCACATTTTCTGTTATAGCCTCTGATTAGTTCATACACTAGCATTATGTGATCATGAATGCTACAGCCAGGCACAAAAGCTGCTTGGTTCTCCTGTACTACTCCAGCTATTAATTTGCTCAACCTATTTGTTAACACCTTAGAAATAATCTTGTAAAGAGTTGTGCAACAAGATATAGGTCTCAACTCTCTAACCTTTTTTGCTGCAGGATGTTTTGGCACCAAAGTCACTAGTGTGCTGTTTATAGGCCTGTATATCTTGCCATTTTCAAAAAAGTCTTGTATAGCCTTTATCAGATCTTCCTTCATCAATGACCATTTTACTTTAAACAGTTTAGCACTAAAGCCATCAATTCCTGGTGCTTTTAGATCCCCAATCTCCTTCAATGCTCCATATACCTCTTTCTCAGTTACCCTTTCAATCAATTTCCTTCTACTGTCACTACTCAGCACCTTTCCCCCGCTATAACTTCCAGATCAATCCCTTAAATATCCTGTACTTTCTCTCCTATCAGGTTCTTGTAGAAATTCATAACTTCCTCCTCCATCTCAGTCTGAACCACAGATTCTGATCCATCATCTCTTTCAATTTTCTGAGTACCATCCATAAGTAGCTGTTGTTTCCATCTCCCAATCTTAACCTATCAGCTTTTGATTCCTTCTTTGCTATTTTTTCATCAACTTCACCCCAGTATTTCACCTCCTCAATTTCTTTCACTACTGTTCTGATCATATTCTAGTCAATTCTTCTTGTCTCTAGTTCTTTTTGTGCTTTCTACAATTTTTCTTTTGCCTTCTTCAGTTTCTGCTTTGCACCACTGATTTGTTTGGTATATTCTCTTAGATTCCCTTGCAATCTCATTAGCTTCTTCCAAAGAAAAAACATAGGTCTGCCTACCTGCTCCTTCCTCCAACTTTTATCAATGGCATCCTGTACTTCAAAGTTCTCCATTAAGCAATTCAGCATATTAAAATGCTTATACCTCCTTACCTCCTGCACTCCTGTACTGATTTTCACCAAAGCATGGTCAGAGATACCAGCTTCTAGGTTTTCTACAGTTGCATCTGAGTACTTTGTGAACCACTTTACATTAGCAATGGGTCTATCTATTTAGGAATATATGACTCTTCCTACCTACTTATTAGACCGTGTAGTAGTCTCCACTACTCTCACATTTATACAGTCCAACCTTATCCATCATATTTTCCAAATCCTAGAATTATTATATTTGCACCTCATTTCCTCCAATCATGTCCTTTGTAGTTAGGACATTATTAAAATCTCCAATTAGAACCCATGGACGTTGAACCTGATTCTTAGAGTTTCAACTTCATTCCATAGCTTCTTCCTCATTTTTCCCTTATTACTTACATAAATTGCTGTCAGCAAAAACATTAGATTCCCATCCACACCATGCACTTCACATAGTATCATTTGTTCAGACACCAACACTAACCTGACTTTGACCTTTCTTTCATCCCATAATACCCATATTCTACCAATTTGATAAGTTGTGTAGTTGTCCTCAAATTTCCAGTATCCTCCAAATTTTCTCCTTATTTCTTTTGCTATCTCTTTTTTTTACTCTTGTTTCCACTATTACATCAATATTTAGATTCATATTATTGAGATGAGAGCTGATATCTTTTGCTGTTTTGTTTAGCCCCCCACATTCCAGGCAACTAACATGGTATATATCCTAGGCCCCCTCTGGATCAATCCAAATCCTTAGGGGATCTTCTCATTCTTTTCCTGAACTGTTGTATGCTCCATTTGGTTTATCTATATTCTTTAACTCCTTCTGTTTAGACCCTGAACTGGTAGCCAGTCCCTTGTTCTCCTGTGCAACTTTTCTATCTTTCCCTTTTGATCTCACCACAGTCTAGTTCTCCTTTTCAGCCTCAGTATTACCATCTTACTCAGTAGTGACTATCTCTTCACCTATCTCTGTATTCATTGCTTCTATGTTTTTTATCTGCCATTTCTGTACCATATTAGCCTCCTTACACCTGTGTCCTCCCATCTGACATGTATCACAGAATAACGATTTATTTCCTACAACAATTTTCTGATCAATCGTGCTTCCATCTATATCCTTGATTTTCACAATTTCAGCTATTTTCCTGAGAGATATCAACTTCTACTAACATACAGGCATATGAAATTATGATTTTATTTGTTGTGCATTCATCCGTGAAAAGAGGTTTTCCTATCACACTCCCTATCTTACCAAGGCTCTTCCGTCCCCATAGATGTAATGGCAGTTTTGGCAGAGCTACCCACACTGGTACGGTTCTCACCATATCTTTATCCATAGAAAAGTTAAGTTTCCACTGATGCAGAAAAATATCCATATTAAAGATGGTGTATGGTCCTCTATTCATCCCCTCATTTCTATATGTTCTAGATTTTAATTTAAACACAAAATATCCATCATCATTATACAGTAATTCAGGGAGAGTGACAAATGTCCAGAACTTCATCATAAATCGTTTCACAACATTCATTGTCAAATATGCTCCTATCACATATAAGATCACTGAATTTTCCCAATATTCTAGCTCATATTTCACATCATCTTACTCAATTTTAACCTCCAATTCTCCATTAACAACTTTCGGCGCAACAAATTCAATGCTCATACCATTTTTCTGTACTCTATTACCACTTATTACATCTACCCACAACTTATTCCCAGTTTCATCATGAACTTTAGTGATTTAAGGTTTCAGAAATACCTCATCCATAGTTTGTTCTCCAATTCCGACCTATTCCACAACTCATATTTGCTCCTTAATCCCAATTTGAGCCTCCTGAGTATCCTCACTTTGCTTTTCCACTGTCTGACTGGTGAAAATAGCATTGTTATCTATTGTTTCACTTCACGCTATCGTCGAAGAGATCACATTCTTCGTTGGCCGACCCGTCCCCATTTCATGGTTGCTTCCGATCACACCTTAACTAAGTGAAAATCGCTCGCACAGTTATAATCACCCTGTGTTTCAATTTATGATTTGATCTTAAATAAATATAAATATACTGAAATGAATTGATCTGATTTGAAATAAGCATAAATATACTGAATTGAAATAAGTTTAGATATACTGAACTGAATTAAATTAAATTAAAATTAAAAAGCTGAAGTTTATTTTTTTAAATTAACTGAACACTAAAATTTATTTCTAAAAATTATTTCTTTACCAAAATAAAATTTATTTTATTATACAAATTTATAAACTGAATTGCAGTGAGTTGAACTGATCTGAACTGCATTGAGTTGAACTAAATTAAAAATAAGTGTGCTGAAAAATAGCAACAATATGATTAATCTAAATTGCATCCTAAACATTCATGCTAAACTGAACTAAATTAAGATGAACTGAACTCAAATGAACTGAAATGCAAATAAACTCTGGATAACATGAATTTTCATATCATATATAAATATTCTCACATTTTAAGTTTTTGTTCTTATTTTAAATATGCCCTGTAATGTTAACTGAAAATTAGAAACACCTTATTTCTTACGTTGTATCACATTCATGTTACTCTTATGTGTTATAATAATATAATACACTGATTGAAATAAATATAAATACACTGAACTGGAATAAATATAAATATATGCTGAAATGAAATAAGTATAAATATACTGAACTGAACTGAAATAAATATAAATATAATGAATTGAACTGAAATAAGTAAAAATATATTGAACTGAACTGAAATAAGTATAAATACTCCATCTGTTTCTCTATTTGTGGCAATAAAGGTATATGTTCTTTGATTTAGATGAAGAAAATGAGTGAATGAAATTGAATGTAGAGAGTAAAAAGTAGAATGAGTGGATGAAATTGAAGAAATCTTGGCAAAAATGGAAAGTTGACCATTTAAAAAATATCTCAATAAGGTAAGTGTGCCACAAATAGAGAAACGAAGGGAGTATACTGGACTGATCTGATTTGAAATGAAATAAGTATAAATATATTCGGCTAATCTAATCTGATCTGAACTGAATTGAAATCCAAAAAACTCCAGAGAACAGGACCTAACTTGAATGTAAATAAAGTAAATTGAGTGGTTGAAACTATGTTAAATCATACTACAATTCAAAAGTATCAAATTAAAATGAATATTTCAAAATAAAAAGTATGCCACAATTAAATGAACGGAGGAAGTACTCAACAAGCTGCTATACCCTAGTGTCGCATAGCATGTTCTTTGTCAACTCACATACACTTTAGTTTACTCCCTCTGTCCCAATCAATTGTTATTATTTTAGTTTTTTAAAAAATGTTATTATTTTTTGATTAAAAATTTAAATTTTGACCACATATCTAAATATTTATATGAACAATAATTTTATCGTATGAGATGTTGTAGATGTGTCGTAACATGTACTAGTTTCTAAATATCAATTTTTTGTGTGTCGTTATTGTTTGTAGGTACACATATTTATTGTCAAACATGTTTATTGGAGATTGTGAAAAGATTCTATGCAGAAACGATTGGGATGGAGGGGTAGAAGTTTTTATTATCAAAAAAAAGTTTAGAAGTTTTTTTAGCTAATAATATTTAGTTAATTTATTTGTCAAAATAATACTCCCTCCATCCCAAGATTAATTGCACAATTATTTTTTCACATTATCCAATGATCATATTTGACTGTTAATATATCTAGCTACATATAATATTTTCATATAAAAAATCAATATTTTAAAAATAGATATTAAGATGAATTTAAAAAGATCTCACATGATATTTTATTATGTAAATATTCATTATTATTTAGTGTCAAAGTTTTTCAAATTTGACTTGGAAAAAACAATTGCACCATTAATCTTTGGACAAGGGAGTAGTTTCATTTAAATCTATTTTTTAAAAATATTTTTCATCATATTTAATTTTAATTCCATTTAATTCAAGACTAAGTTTTACCGACTAACGGTTAGATAAATCATGAACCTCATTTTAATAAATTTTAGGGTTAAAATATAAATTTATACATTGCGATACATTTTAAAAATTGTGCAATAAATAAAAATAAAAACCTAATCATTCCATTGATTACATCAATTATAAAATTATTCCACTTAATTTGAATTTAACAAGACTTTGTATTAATTCAATTTACTAAAAAAATAACTAAAATGGACTCGAAAACAATTTATAAGACAAACTCCTAATTTTTTACAACTTCATCTATCTATCTGCACACTTACTACTAACAGTTAAAATTGTCAAAATTTAACCACATATTTACATAGATATATAAAAAGCAATATTATCGTATGAGAAATTCTTGAATTCATTGTAATATGTAGTTTCTAAATAGTATTAATTTTGGAGGGGATCTCATGATATGTGGCATGTCCATAAACTTATAGACATACCACTATATTTTTTCATTTATACAATGCATTTGTTAAATTACACACTAAATTTAGAAATTTTAAAATGTATTTTTTACATTATATATTTTTATATTTTCACATTCCAATACACATTATTAATTATTTTAATTTTTAAAATACATTATTTAAATTTTATAAAAAAATACACATTACTACTAAGACTTCCTCTTAATTTTTACGTGCTGTTATTATACGCAAGTATTTATAAAATGGTTTTTTCTGAGGCAGACTAAACTTTTGATAGAGACTTTTCTATAGTTCATTCTCTATTCTTCTCTACATTTCCTCTCCCCGGGAGAAAAAAATTTGAGAAAACGTCCCTACAGGAGATGTAGAGAAAAACTGGGAACGAATTATACAAAGGTACTTGCCCAAAACTTAAATTGTTTAAAACAAGACTACGTAATATTCACAATCAAACATAATTTTTAGAGATCATAAAAATTACTCCCTTTGTTTCACTATGTTTAACACCATAGATTTAGGTGTTATCTTTTTTTTGCAAGTTGAAATGTACAGAGAGAAATGAGTGTAGAGAATAAAAAGTTTGATGACTTGTTGAGAATAATTATTTTTTGCCACAAAGGAGACAATTTTAGAAAAACATACAGAAATAATAATTGTGCCAAATATAATGAAATAGAGGAAGTATGTGCAAATTTCTCGGTGGAAACACTTTATTTGATCAATTCTTATACAGTACCCTGAAATACCATGAATGTGCATCATAAGTAGAATATGCATTTCAATATTATTGTCTGTGAATTCATTATTTATATAATAATTAAAAATCATAGTATAATAATACACAATCTCATATAAAAGAATGCACATCTTCGCAAAACACCATATAATAAAGATCGTTTACTATTGGTATCAACCAGGGATATTTTTGTAATTATTTTGACTTCTCTATTTGAGAAAATGACACCGTTCTGCCTAAACTTCTCTCTTCCTCTTCTTCATCATCGTTCTGATTTCCTCTCCTTCTCTTCTCTATTTCTCTTTTTAATCACCGTTCTGCCTTCTCCGTTCCTCTTTTCATTGGCTTTATTACTTTCTTCCACTCTATCAGCGTAATTTTTTTCTTCCACCACTACGAGAAGCGGCCAGCAATAGAAAAATTGCGGACTCAAGAGGTTAATGGATTGATTGAGGAGTCAATTTTCATCTCAAACAATTTGAGCATGAAGGAGTAGTAGAGAGAGATTCTATAGTCCCAGAAGAAAGGTTCCTTCGATTTCTCAGACTTCCTCGGCATCGGAGACAGGGGCAGCGGTCGGAAGCTCTGTAGGTGGAAGTTATTTTTTTCAACCTTGGGGGTTTCATGATTTTGTGGAGATGTATAATTCACTATGTATAGCATTTGACACACTGGGCTAAAGTTTCTTCATCACCGGGAGCTATGAATCCGGCAAAAGCTCTTCGTTTTTCATTGTTGTGAGTAATTGTTTATTGTTTGATATACGTGTACAATCTGTGCGGAGCCTAAAGTTGCTATTTGAAATTACTGATGAATCGGCTTCAATTATTTTGCAGATGGCATATGTGAAGGAATTTCGTGCATTGACATCATTGCAGGTTTCTCCTTTGATTTTATGATTTTTCTTTGTTCTTGGACACTTTCGTGTTATACGCTTTAAAACTTGGCTAACTAATTGTTATGCGTATTGATTCGTTTGTAGTCTAATGTGTATATATATAATATGATGATGTTGTGGATATGCAATTGATTTTACAGATGGTGAACAAGTACCATGTAGTATTTGTCAATAGTTAATAAAGGGTCCAGTTTGAGGACTGTTGGTGCTCCAGGTGATACAAGTTCGAGCATAATAGGAATTGGTGCCTACATCTCTCCTCCTACAGCAGCTGGGGCTCACTGTACCTCTGTCAGAAGGACCTGAATACACTTAGTATGCTACATTCTCTCTTGTTTCTCCTTCTTTTCCATTTTAACTTTCTGCTTGATTTTTTTCATTTCATTCTGGAGGATTTTATTCAAACACACAAAATAGTTCTTTGACCTCCATTCTTTTTTCTTGATTCCTCTTCCTTTGTGTCTTCATCATCCATGTCACTGCTAATGGCATTATTCTATACAGTCTGAAGGTATCCCTGCGAACCCATATAGTGTGTGCAAAGATGTAGATAATACATGTTTTTCTATTGGTGATCTCCCTGAAGATAAGCTTTCATCGGGGAAAGGCCTCATGCAAGTTGACAAGTGTGTGCCTGCGTTGCACATTTTGTGTTTTTAATTTATAACTAACAAGTGTGTGCCTAGGTTGCACATTTTGTGTTTTTTAATTTATAATTATACTAAGATTTGTTTTACACCTTGATTTGAGATGTTCTCATTCTGGTTGTATCCTAGAGCCTATGAATACATCTAGAAATGTCATAGCATGCCTTGTGTTTGGTATCAAATAAAGATCAATCAAGCTAGCAAACCAAGTGGGTTTTTGCTCTCTCTTGAACTGAATATGCGCGTGTTTATGTCCCCGAGTTAATATCTTAACATGATAGACTTTGTGAGTTACTTTATCTACCAAGTGTAGCACCTTGCTGACTTTGTCAATTCATTATTTTATTTATTCCTTTTAAAATGGGATGTTTTTCTTGTTAATTTCCCTTTCCAGAATGAGTGAGTGTTTAAAAATGAAGTAATTAATTCAAACAGGTAATAGTTCTCCGTATAATATTTTCCCCATTTTTAATATGAAAGCAGCACATGGCATCAAAAATTTTTGGAATCATTTGGATCCTCCTGGCATGTATTAATGTGTTAATGTTTGTATACAGTATCCTTGTTCTTATGTTCAAAACCCGAGTCTATCTTTTGAAATGGGATTTATGGTAATTTTGTGACGCTTGTGCATCTCAGATCTTGACTATGAATGCTCAAATAAATTGGCCAGATCTTGACTCAAAGGTTCGAATGCTTTGGATTTGGCCAGGTGAAGCCCACTGCTTTGATCCTCTGTGCTCCTGTTGGGGTGTCATTTGGAGTGCTATATATACATATGCTTGCATCAGGAAAGAAGGCCTTTCAAGTTTCATGCTATTTAAGCATGTCTTCACAAAGCATCATATAATATACTATAAGACCGTTTGCATTTTACTATCAACCTGGGGCATTCACTTGACATCCTGGTTTTCCAAAACGTCATCGTTCTCGTCAAACTGTACTTCCTATATTTTCAATCGATTCTTTCTTTTTCTGTTTTCAATCCTCTTCTTCTTCGTCTTTTCAAAAAAAAAATCCTCTTCTTCTTCGTTATTGGGATTTTGTGTTTTTCGTGGAGATTGTAATACCTGCAAAGCCTCCTAGAGGGAAATGTCATCGGGTGGTGTGAAGTCATTGTTTTGCTGCTGAAGGCACTCCACGAGAGCTTTGTCTCCAGTGAGGCAAATTTTGTCGCCGCTGCTCTCTCCGGTACTTGGGGTGGTAATGTTTATCTTCGTTCCAGACCTCAAATTCGTTCCCAAATCATCCCTAATTTCTTATTCAACTCTAATATAGGAAGATTTTAGTCGAGCGGCAATGACTAGGAGCAGCATACAGTTCCAACTTGGACGGGCCGAGTAATCCAGATTCCAAAAAGCAACTTTCCTGTACGCAAGCGACATATTTTTCATCAATTTCTGACATTTTCTGGCTAATTTTCTAAGTATTTGAATGATGATTGTGTGATGCCTATTGTGTTAGGAGTGATTGTTGATGGTGAATTTGATTATGAATGATGATTTTTTTATCATTACATGAATGATATATGGTGAATTTGCAGCTTTAATGCAGGGTAAGTATTGTCCGGGATGCTGCTGATTCATTTGTTACAATCTATATAGATACAGGGAGCGCATTGTTGGTTATGTAGTTTGGATGGATCATTGTCTGCAGGAAACAATGTCTATTCATATTATATGCAGTGGAGTCTTTAGTTTAGACCCGAAACACATGAATAGTTGAATGTTGTTGTGAGTAGGTGGATGAATCTTGTAGAACTGAAGTTAATGACGAAGAGTCATGAGTGAGTATTTTCGACATTAGTGGAGGTTGAATATAGATGTACTGGATGCAGTCCAAATATCTGAGAGTGTATCTAATGAGTTGAAGATACTATTGTAGTAAGGAAAGAAGAAGGTTTGTTATGGGAACAATTGAACTACTTTTTAGACTAATTCATCTTAGTTTCTGCTTGCCAGTTATAAATGGAATTAGATGCATTTATCATCAAATTTATCGGGTTGTTATGGAGACCATCGTTTTGGGTTACATCAGTCTTACTTTAGACCATCTAAGGGTCATGAAGCTTGCATAAATTTTCTATCTGTTGGTTAGCGACTTAGTTCTTTGTTTGCTCACTTGTGATAAATTGTGGGATCTGACACAATCATGTGCCCGAGAGAATTGGGATTGAAAAGTTTATTGACACTAAGAGACTATTGCAGAATGGAAGTTTAATCGACAACAACAAAAGGCTTCAGGAATCTGAGGCGAAAATAAAAGCACTTTTTATCTCTTTATCTTTTATGCGATATATATGCGAGTGGAGCTGATAAGAACATTAAAAGGAAGGTAATTTGTTAGAAGCAGTGCTTATGCTTTCTCTCATGTTGATTTGTTTGATAGTTTGAGACATTAAGGAGCTGACATAGTTTGGAATTCTGTACAAACTTTTCTGACTAATGAATTCAATAATGTTCCAGCTTTCTGGTTCCAGTAAACCAAAAATGATCTTTCCTCTTTGTTCTCTAGGAAAATTCAGACATTGCCCATTTGTTCTTTAAATACTGCAGTGTTTATTGACATATATTTTACAAGTTGTTTCTTTCCTCTGTCAAAATGAAGGTCCGACAGAGTATTTTCTATTTTTTAAATAGTTTTTTTGTTAGTATTTCTTAGTTTCCTGGTTAACAGCACGAGGTTGCACCAGGTTAAACGGTAACATGATTGTATTAGGATTATCTCTTAAGCTGAATATGGGCTTTTAAAATCTTACTTTTAATTTTTTTGAATTCTTCTACTCGGTTAATGTGTTGCCGGAATATATCTTACAGTAAACTTGTGAACATGATCATATTTGTTCGAAGATTCAGAACCTCTATAGCTAGCTATCACTATATCTAATTTCATGCAATGTCGTTCCCCTGCTCTTATCCGTATTCTAGAAATTTTATTGATATTCGTACACACAAAAACTGTGTTTTTGCTCTTAAGTCTTGGCGTTGAGTATTATATGATACGAAGAACTTGGTTTCTGTAGATAAGGCATGCTCATCCAGTTCTTCGTTATTTGTGAATTCAACTGATGAAGAGGTTCTGACAGATACTTGTTTGAACTCTCTTATCTTTCACCATTGCTATGTTATTTGGTTTCTTTGGGGTGGTGTTCTCTTGAAATTTGATATCCTAGATAGAATCTGTGCTGACATTTGTTTTCTTGTTTACTTTTATGTTTCATTTTGTGTAGATAACTTTTTCTGAACTAGATAGAGCATTAATTGGATAGGTTTAGGTTTGTTACTCGTGTAATATAGCTTGATACTAAGATGTGTTAATTTGGTCTATTTGTATGCTACATCTTCTTTCTCCTCCTCTATGTTCCTGCTTCACAAGGTGAAATTCTGAGCGCCGTCAGCCTCTGCTGAAACTATTTAGGCTGTAATACTCATGCTTTCTACGTGGGACATTCTATGAAGACAAGCCCATTAGAATGACCATAT
>JAULKJ010000014.1:4766699-4780500 GCA_032355405.1 Rubia balearica
GGTCTTCTATCTCATTTCCCTCCCTCTCTGCTCCTCCTCCTCCTCCTCCTCTCTCTAACCTTACATATGGTCCTTCCATCTCTGTCAAAAAGGTTTGAAAATTTCTCCCCAGGTCAATCTCTCACAGTAGAAAATCATAAACAAACACAGGATTCTTCACCTTCCTCTGTCTATGATGATGATGAATACCATCAACAACCACCACCATCACCAACACAACAGCTCCCACAATGGTAGCAGTAATTTCTCCGACAAAATGCAGAGAACTCAGGATTATGTCGAAGCTCTAGAGGAAGAACGAAAGAAGATTCTTGTTTTTCAGCGCGAGCTTCCTCTGTGTCTTGAACTTGTCACTCAAGGTAGTAGAAATGATTTTGATGCCATGGATTTTTGTTGGTTTTGGATGAAAAGAAAAGATTTGAGTTTTTAAAAAAAAATTATTTTTAATCTGGGATTTTGTTTGTTGCAGCGATTGATACATGCAAGCATCAGCTGTGTGGGACAACCAGCGAGTGTAACTTCCATGGCGGCCAGTCGGAATGCTCGGAGCAGACCTCAACTGAAGCGCCGGTGTTGGAAGAGTTCATTCCTTTGAAACGGACTTCACTTTCCGACGATGAGGGAGAACAAGAGCATTCCCTCAAAAGCAAAAGGAGTAACAGTAATGCATCCAAGAAATCAGATTGGCTTCGATCTGTTCAGCTTTGGAACCAGACCCCAGATCCACCTAAGACAACCGAGGTAAGAAAGATGTTTTTCCCCTCAATAAATCGGATCAAAACCCAATTTTAATGTGTTTTGGCATCTGGATTTTTCTGGGATTTTCTTAATTCTCACAAAGATTTAATCTTTATTGATCTCTGTCTATCCTAGATTTCACCGAAAAGAGTGGCGGTCACGGAGGTGAAGAGAAATGGCGGCGGCGGAGCTTTCCATCCATTCATGAGAGAAAAGAGCGCCCCGGTAGACACCAGCACCATCGCTGCAAAGCCGGAAACGCCGCCGAAGAACAGCTGCGGTGATCGGAATACATTGGCCCAGGTGGCGGAAGCCAGCTCCACGGCGGACACCGGCGGCGGAAACGGAAGCGGTAAGAAGGAAGATAAAGATGGGCAATCTTCTTCATCTCATAGGAAATCAAGAAGATGTTGGTCACCTGAATTGCACAAGAGATTTCTGTCATCTCTTCATCAACTAGGTGGTGCACATGGTAAGAACGAGGATTTTTTAAAATCTGATTTGATGTGAATTGATTGTATAAAGTCTTTCTAGCATTTTGGATCGATTCGTAACTGATTTTGGACAACCTTTTTATCCAGTTGCAACTCCAAAACAAATCAGGGAGTTAATGAAAGTAGATGGCCTCACCAATGACGAAGTCAAAAGCCATTTACAGGTTTGTTCTTTCAACCTTATCCTCCATGGTCAGAAATTTCCTTATAATCTTATTTTTTTGCGAATATTGCCTTCTGGATTGTGTAAAAATCATCCTTAATTTACAACCATGTTTTATAAAGCTTTAGAATAAAAAGAAGTAATGTGGATATATATTGGGAGCAGAATCTTATGTTGAAATCTTGATCTAGTTAGTGGAGCATCTACTGATTATGAGATTAGATTTCAGTTTAGTGACAAAGAACATTCTTTCAGCCAAATGGAGAATAACTTTCTTTAATCTGGTCTAAACTTGCATGACAGCTGATTTTAGCTTTGTGATATTACTAGCTTCCATAGGCCATATCTCTCAAAATATTCGAACAATCTGATTTTCATACTCTCTCTGTCTCACTATTTTAGAGTTCTATCATATAATTGTTGAATTAAAATAGTGTAACGCGCAGTCTGATATGAAAATTCTGGCATTTCGATACAGAAATACCGCTTGCATACTAGGAGACCTAGTCCGACGGGGCACAACAACATTAGCAGCAATCCACAAGCACCCCAGTTTGTGGTGGTGGGAGGGATATGGGTGCCGGCACCAGAGTATGCTGCAATGGCGGCAGCCACTGCCTCTGGGGAGGCTTGTGGAGGAGGAGGCAATTCTAACGGAATCTATTCCCCTATCGCTACATTGCCTCCTCCCTTTCAAGATCCCTCGCCATGCGGAAATGAAAGGCAACATGGAAATGTTGAGTGTGGTAGCCATAGTGGTGGTGGCGGTGGAGGTGGAGCGCGGTCTCATTCTCCGGCCTCCTCTGCCGCCACGGATAACACTACCACCTCGCCGCACTACTGATCTCACCCCCCGTCACCACCCCCTAATGAGGTTGATCTTTTGAGCTTTGTGAAAAAGTACTGTAGAAAGTTTAGGAAATTTTGTTACTGTTTGTAATCATTTAATCATCATACAACAAAGGGAGGTAATATAGAGTTGTTTTGTGCAATCTTGGTGCTATGTTTAGACATCTATTACATTTTGTTTATTTTGAATGGGATTAAATTGACTAGAACTGTGTAATTCAATTAGGCCAAGGCCATCTTGCTCCCGTTGGAGGTTAAGGACAGAAAAGCCAAGGGATGATCAATTTCCCTTTTTTCCCCAGATGATACGTTGCATTTAAGGTAAAAGAGAGTATCCGGAAAGACGTCATTTCTATAAGTTTATGGACAGTTTAGGGTGGATTTTAACTTAAATTTTGATTTTTTAAATAAAATTTAAATATTATACTTCAAAAGTTAAAACAAGTAATATTATGTATTTGAAAGTGAAATATAAAAATATTTTCTAAAATTTTAAGGTTAGCCGTAAAATTTAATAAAAACAGTGTATAAGTTAAAAAATAAGTGATATGTTCATAAACTTATGGGCAGATTGTCTGTCAGAAAATCCACTCAAATTAAAATTGTGCAAACCCCTCCCCTCCCAGCTCAAATTGCCCTTTCGTTAGATCTCATTATTATGAATTTTATAGCTAATGCTTTTCAGAATTAAACTTGGTAAAATTTGACGGTAACGTCTTGGAAAAATGATATGTAAGATTAGGGATGACAGTGGGGCGGGTTGGGTACGGGTTATGGTACTTCCATACCCATACCCACATATAATTTTTGTACCCATCCCTGCCCTATCACCCATGGTGGGTATGATATTAAAATTCATCTCCACCTCGATGGGTATAACATAAAATCCACCCCGCCCCATCACCCACTTGGGCATCCATACCCACCGTACCCGCCCCACCTGAATACTCATATCCACTTAAAATTCACTTTATTTCATAATTAGGTTTCGGTTTGAAACCGAATTCAAACCAAATAAACCAAATATTTTAATCGTTCGGACATTTTCCAAACCAAAGAACCATAAGCGGGTTAAAATTAAACTCAAAAATTAATTTAAGACCTATTTTGTCTTGTGTCGTATTATTAAACGGTCTCCTAACTGAGTCCAACTAATTTAGTATAACAAGGTGGAGTGATACCTATTTATAAGTAAATTCTACCAATGACTTATATCTACCATCTATGTGGGATTAATGCTATGCACTTCCTTATTTCTTCCTTTCAAGTCCATCTTTTTTCTCGCCACTTTTGTTGACTGGACCAGACTGGGAAAATGTGTAGCAGATTGAGAACTGCCCAGAAAAATCTGAAAATTGGTGAATAGTTGAATGACATGTAAAGGAAGAGCTGGTAAAAATTTCAGAATATTTGAAGAAGGTTTGTATACACTACGGATGAATTGAAACATAATCGGTTGTGGTGGGAGCAGGGATGGAAGGAAAATGTGTAAATGATTGGAAACTGTACAGAAAATTCTGAAAATTGGTGAGTGGTGATATGACATGTGGAGGGAAAGCTGGTAAAAATTTCATGAATTTTGAAGTTGGTTTCAATTCGGTTCAATTTATTTGAATTCGGATATTTAAGGTAATACCTTACAAATATATAATGGGTATTTAATGGGTTAGGCGGGGCGGGTGGGGCGGGTATGGGTAGGGTATAACTTAAAATCCATACCCGACCCATTACCCATGATGGGTACAAAATTTATACCCATACCCGCCCCATCCCCACCAAAACTACCTCCATACCCGCCCCGTTGGGGCGGGTACGGGGCGGACCTCCACCAATACCCGCCCCACTGACATCCCTAGGAATATTTACGTAACATGATTAATGTCATTCTGATCATCGATTTCATCAACTACAATAACTAAACTCTATTCTAGTGCATGTGTCACGTGGTGTAGACAATGGTAAAAACTTCCCCTCTCTGTCACATTGAGGTGCATGTATTAAATCTTCCATGACGAACACCTCCGAACCTGAGAGAGTGCAACAATGATAATGGCTCATTGTACAAGTTTGATTCTCCTCCGTGCATTTAAGTCTCGGGTGGAACATCGCGAACACACTACCCTTAGGCCTACAAAGGCAAAGGAACTAAGCATCTTATCGATGGCTCTATCCTATTTTTATACTTAGTTTATCTCTACCCGTAACCCTTTGAACCGCATATTTGACTAGCTAAAGCATGGTCGATCATGACAATTGACAACGATAATCTTCGTGCACACTCCTACACAGTTCTAGACTATCGTGACCCCAAGCGCATCTAGGTTTACTTCCCTGGGGGTAAAAATAGTGCAAGAAAAATGAAAGTATACTTAGGTGTATTCCAAAAAAGTGTGACAATCATGAAATTCACAAGAATTATAAGAACAAGCCAACATAATGATTACAAAACACATAGAAATAGGTAGATCTAGAAATATAACAAAATGAACATTAACACATGAATACAAATATGTTCCCCATGTAATATCCCTACTACCTAAGCATTGAACCCAAGTATTTCATTAGATTCAACACTTTCGGGCAAAAGAGAAATAAAAAAGAAGAAAAGAAAAGAACCTAGGGAGAAGGAAGAGTATTTTCTCTCTCTAGCCTAATATTGAGATCTAAAAATGAGCATAAACTTAAATCCTAGTAGACATAGGTCCATATATATAGTAGTATGGAATTGGGCCTAAAAATAGACCCAAAATGGCCAAAAACCCTTGCAGTCGCAACCGGCGCAGGGGTTAGTGCCTGGCATGACCCTTGTCGATCGAGGGGGCCTCGTACTGGCGTAGCATGTTGGCCTTGACATAGGCTATAGCCTGTTTCCAGTGTGGAACATTATCCTAGGCATGGGTTGTACCCCGTCGTGCCCGTGTTGTGCGAGTTAAACCGGTACGGGCCATCACCCGACACTCCATTTTTAAGCTTCTGATGCACACCCTGTGTCGTTTGGCGCCTCATTGGCTAGAACCTTGTATTTATCAGTATCTCGGTGTGGGATGTGTTATTCTTTGCACCCTATCGGTTGGTCTTGACATTGGTGACTTGAAACGGCACAAGCTGTGTAAAATTGAACAGCCCGCTCCTATACTTAGCCAATTTTTTGAGTGAAAGGATTACTTGGGGTGCACGGCTGGCCGTAACGGGCACACCCCATTCTGGAACTTGGAATGGCTCATGTTAAGTTGAACAGGCTGTGCTAAGAACTCTTGATACGGGCCGTAACACTTGGAACAGGCCATGCTAGGCCTAGCCTTCGTGCTGGCCTTGTGCGGTCTGTGCCGCCTAGTGTTGGTTTGGTCGGCTGACTTGTTTGCTAGCTATAAGTGAACTTTTGATCCAATTTGGGAGTCTTTGAATTCGATTTTATAGCACTTGAGAAGAATAATCCAATGGTTTCACTCTCAAGGGCTTATTTAACTCGAAATTTTCCCAAAACTCTATGCAACTTCGGACAATGATCCCTCAATTTCTTCCTTGGCCTTCTTGAATTTTGAATCCTCATTTCTTGGTTCCAATTACATCCACTACCAAACTTTAGAGTTCCTGGCCTTCAATATACTACCATCCTTGCAAATAGCCTTCAATATCTTCTACCATCCTTGCAAATGGGCTTCAAATATCTACTACCACCCTCGTGGATGGCTTTCTAAAAAAATGATAAAAAACACTCACGACCAACCTATTATTGAGATAAAAAAGGAATATCTAGGTGCCCGTAAATACAAAGTGTCCATTAGCTTCAATAAGTCTACAAAACTCAGGATTTAGACGAGAAAACCAATAATGGCCGTCTAAACCCTTTGTCGTGCAAACCTAACTAAAACTAGCAATCAAGTAAAAAATGATAATAAATGTGTTAAATTCATCAGTTAACGCATAGATAAAGGTGTACCTCACTTCTCCTGTCTAGTATAACCACGGTCTGGCCCCTACACGGCTCGATTCATATAATATATTGGGCACTGCACTCTGCTTTCCTCCCTGACAAGTGTTGCACTGAATACCTCGTCGTAAGTTGCTACACACGGGTATAGTGTTTTTCCCTTTCATGGGATAGTATGTGTTGTTAGGTTTTTAAAGTGGGTTTTGAGTTCCACAAACACAGTTTCTTCATGGTCTACCCAATGTACTTCTCATTTCAGGTCTACACAACCCTTCATTGTTTTGAAGAAAGGGAGTTCCCTTTCTGCCTCCTTGGAAAGGAAAGGGTTCATGGAGGCTAACTTCTCCTTCAGACTCTAAGTCTCTTTAACCATTGTGGATGATTTCGTGTCTAGGAACACCTTTACCTTCTTTAGGTTCGCCTGCAGGCATTCATTTGACATCATGTGCCCCAAAAGCTTCCTAATCCTACTCTAAACTAGTATTTGGCCGGGTTTAATTTCATGATTTTCTCCCTAAACCAAGCATGGATCACATCTAGGACAAAAGTCTCATATTTTTCTTTTGATCACCATGTTATCAATTTATACCTCTAGGTTTCTCCTTATCTACACTTGGAAGATCTTGTCAACCAGTGTTTGGTAGATGGTGCAACTGTTTCTTAGTCCAAATAGCATTATGCGGTACATGAATGCTCTTTTTTACTTCTAACATAGGGATTTGGTGATATTATTTATATGCATCAAGAAAGCATTTAATCGGAAAATTAGTAAGGGCATCTACTTTCGTTTCAATGACCGACAGCGAGTAGCAGTCCTCGGGATAGGCTTTGTTCAGTTTTGTGTAATCCACACATATCCCCTAGCTTTCATTCATTTTCTTTATTAGTACTGGGATTGTTAGCCTGCCCGGATAGGGGATTTCCTTCATTATCCTTGTCGTGACTAGTCGTTACTCTTTCTCTACACATCATCCTTCCCTTTTGTTTTTTTGACTTATGCGTCAGCTCCAATCTGAGCTCGTGCAACCTGAGTTCTTTTGGCACTTCTCTCATGTCCTCCTATTTCCAAGTGAAAGTTTGTGAGTTCTCCTGCAAGGCCTTTACCAAGTCCTTTTTTACATCAGGTGGCAGAAATTATCCGATCTATATGGTCTGGTTCCAGCCCAGCTAAATGTTTTGCACCTCCAATCCCAGCTTGGTTTGATTGTTTTCGTTCTCCACCATCCTAAAGGCTATTGCCTTTATGGCTCTGTTCTGGTCCATCTCTCTTTCTCTTGCTCAGAGCTATTCAGTGGCATTCTCTTTCTATCCATAGGGAAAAACTGAAAGTTGCTATCCCCACCCCAAACCATCACCCTCCCAAGTAGGGAATTTCATATATGGGTGTAGGGTTAACACAATGCCCTTCAACAGCGCCAGCGTAGGCTAACCTAGTCTAATGTGATATAAGTTATTTGCCTTTACCACGATAAAGTACTCCATATCCACTACTTTTCTCCTATCTCCTTCTCCCAATGTTATAGAGAGTAGTATTGTCCCCTCAACCATGTAGTTTTGTCTGTAAAATTTACCAGTGGTGTGTTTATTGGTTCAAGCTTATTCTTCATGTTTTCATCCAACTTATTTAAGCAGTACGAATACATTCTTTCTTAGAACTTTCTTCACCTATGTATGCCCGATGAAATATTTTTTACATCACCCACACCATGATTACTACAACATTTCCGCCTACGCGATTGTGTTATACTGTCCTCCGCTGTGAATGATATTATTTTGTTAGCTCCCAACCTTCTATCACCCGGTGCCATCCTTGGTGTTAGCCTCCATCGAGCCTTCCTCCAGGACTCTATTTTTCCTCTGAAACTTTCTCCAATGATAACATATATGTTCGTGACAGTCACGCCAGGCTATAGTCTGCGGGTGTATGCTCTTTGTTCCTCTTCTGGGACTCCTCTTTGATTTCCGCTCTTGATATTTCCTCCCCTTTGTTTTTCTTTTTTCCTTTTCTTGAGACCTTTCATCGTTTTGACCTTGCGACTGCCTTTGGTATCGACCTGTCATGTTGTTCCTTTCAATTTTGGCCTGGTTGGTTTTCTTTATTATAAGCTCTTATATCTTTCGCCTGGTTCCATTTCTCCACTCTTAACATAGTTCTCAATGGTTTTTTTTCATATGCACACACTCATTTGTTTCGTGACCATGATCTTCATGATAATGCACATGATAATCACAAAACAGTGATCTATCACTCTTGCGTAGGCCTACTTTCATATTCCTCGCAGGATAATATGTTTTCTTGATGCAACTAGGGCACAAATATCCTTCAAAGTTTTTATAAGTGGTGTGAACTTCTAGTCGAAGTTCAACATGTTGGGGGAGCATCTTACTCCAATATCCTCTTGAACGTCTCACCACCTCATTCGTTCCTGGACCCTGTGATTATTTTATCCTTTTTCGTCATGGTCCACTCTGCTGAATTTTGCTACCTTTCTCATCAACTCATCGATTACTATTGGTGGTTTGAGGGTGGAGTCTCAGCAACAGCACATGCCTTGGGCCGTTCACTAGTGTGTCCATGGGAAGTTGCTCCTCTCTTTCACATGGTTAGCTTCATTGTTGAACCTTTCCTAGCATTCAGATAGGGTCTCTGCTGGCTTGTGTTTTATTGTCGGGATTTATGATCTCATGTTCTGGAACTTATTCCTTTACATGAAGTGCGCCATGAACTTCTACTCCAACTAGCTAAAGTTGTCGATGGTATTTTACTCTAGGTTCTTGAACCAAACCCTTGCTACCACCATGAAGGAGGTTGCAAACACCTTCCACCGTACACCCTATGATATCTCAAACGTGGCCATGTTGGTGGAGAATGAGTGTAAATGGTCCTCTGGATTAGCATCACCGATGCACTCTCTCGGGTTGGGAAATATTTTCAGCCTAGGATTAGTAGTGTATTGCTAAATCCTCTTTGTGAATATGGAATCCTTCCCCCCTCTCTATACAACGCTGTTTTTCCTGCTTTCCTCTATCTTTCTCTTTCTTTTATTTTAGAGGGTGGTATGAGACATCTTGACCATCTTTAGGCATATCAAGGAGCGTTCCACCCTCTCTAAGATAGGCCTCTTCTCTTATAAGGCTATGCTTTTCTTATTTCTCAACATGCTGCAAGTGCACTCTCCCTCTTGTCCATTCCACTGAGAACTAGCTTCCCGGTCCCTCTGCTCATGAAATAGCTTTGTTGGCTTGACATTGTGCTTCGGCCCTCATTGGGAATTCGCTCCTCTGGCATTCTCCCTATCTTCCATCTTCTTCAGTTTCCTCATCATCTCCTTTTGTGAAGTTATAATGGTCTGTAAGATATCCGAATTACCAGCCAAATCAGCAGCGTCCTAAAGCTGATTTCTTTCCCTTATCCGCGTGAGAGTAAGTTACTCCTCTGAATACGTTACGTCCTCCCCGAAGACATCATTGTATGGGTCTTTGACTGCTGCTGGTTGTCTTTCCATAGTGTTTTCAAGCTGCGCGGATGGTAAAGATAAAACGATCCCCACATACAGCGCCAATGTTGAGTCCATTTTTTGTGGATGTTGCCGATCGTAGCCCAATACTTTCAGCTTGATAGAAATCCTATAAGATTAAAAGACTACGACCAATCAGGCTAGCATAGGGTTGTGACTGCTCCAACACTCAAGTCAGTCGGGGCAGTCATTCTAAGGATTTTTTCGGAAGCATATATGGGAAGTAGATAAAGTGATCATAACTTTTCTGTATTGCATCAAGGTATATAAGTTGGTGCCCTGATAGTCAAATCCCCCTTTTGGGCCAACGAGTCTGCCTCCCTTTGGACCTTTCATTCCGTACCTTATTACTGCCTTTTCATCTTGGATGTAAAATAAACATCCTCAATGCTTATATGCATTCTTTTTCTATTTCAAAATATAAATAAAGGAGAAAATGTTCATAATGATACCAACTTTAAAGTGAAATTCACGGTTTGGTATCCAATTTTTAAAATTATTTTTCAGAGGTACCCACATTTTTATCGATGTTCTAAAGAAATACTTTTTAGTTAAAAATGGGTACCATTATGGCATAATTTTAATCCAAATTGTTACCCATTTTAATTGAAATGTACCATTTTGAGACATTAGTTAAAAATTAATACCTATAAAATAATTTCAAAATTTGAACGCCAAATTATAAATTTCAATTAAAAATGAATACTCTCTCTGTCTCAGACTAAGTTCTTCACTTACTATTTGGCAGTCAACACTGTTAAACTTTAACCACATATTTGATTAGATATATAAATAATAATATTATCGTATGTGATATTATTGAATTTGTTGTAGTAAATTGTTTCTAAATATTAATTTTTTATTTGTCCTTATTATACGTAGTTAAATATATTAACGATCCAACACGTATGTTGAAAATCGTTAAAAAGATTTTGTGAATATTAGTTTGGGACTGAGTGAGTATTATTATGGACAATCTCTCGAATGAGACAAGAATAGTAGTATTTGGATGAGGACAAAGCAGTGATCTTTACCTTCGTCTAGAAACAACGAAACCAAGGCGCCACATGTTTTGGGCTTTTCAACAATTGTTTAAGCCAAATGCCATGTGTGAATCAGAAACGTTTGAATATATTATTATTATTATTTTTACGGATTCGTCTGTTCGGCTACTGGGTCTGGCTCTTGGCTTCATGTTAGAGTTAGAGGATGTGGCCTACCTTTCCCTTCTCGCTACCAACTGAAGGAAAGATCGATTGCCTGATCTATCATTAAAGGGGTGAAAATCACTTTTAAAAAATTAAGTTGACTCTATTTGGTGAATTAAACATTAAATATGTATTTTTAATAAATATTTTTAAAGTTAAATATTATATTTCTATACAATATTTCTTATATTTTGACATTCAATCTCATACTATTACATGTTTTAAATTATAAAATGTATAGTTTTTAAGTTAAAATGAGGAATTTTGACACTTCTAATCCTAACTTTGCTTTGCCACTATAAATTCGCAAAGCGAGAAAGTGCCAAAATAACCATAATTTCGGTTGAATTGACAGTTATGACTTTTTGACACTATTCTTGCATTGACTCGTCAATTAATGTGTTGACTAGACATACAGTGATGAAAATATCTTTTCGCCCATAAACTAAATTCACATTTTACCCACTTTCTTCTTCTTCAAAACTCATCACCACCGGTCACCACCCCACCACCACCACCATCTCTCTCGTTCCGGTAAACCCCTTCAGTTATCACTGTTGAGTTCTAACCGGAAATTGACAACTCACTCATCACTATTTAGTACTTGTTTATTAATATATCCATTTTATGTAGGTTCAAGCTTCCCTTGCATCAGCCATGGCTGAAAACCACTAATTCTTCCTCAAGATCTCATCACCGACATACTATTATGTCTCCAAGCCATGGCGTTCTTTACTTTCAAGCCCAAAATTTGTGAAATTTCAACTCAAATCCCACCTTCAAGACCGTGAAAACATTATCTTTGTTTCCTCCTATCACTCTCCTTACATCCTAATCTTCGTTGCCGGAAGCGGCCATCCCAACCTTTCCCAGCTTTAGCGAAGGCGCCCAGTACAACGACAACGACGGTGACGGTGACGGCACAGTCGGTGATGGAGGAGGCCAGCTGGTCGGACTGGATGGGAGTCGACCGTCAGGTTTACTAACGCTATAGCTTGAGTGTCGTTGGGCCTCTCCGGCGAAACTGCTGAGGTCTCAAATGCTGAGATTGATGGGGCTTGGCTAATCCGTGGAGAGAGTTCCATCGAGCTCGCGCGATGGGATGGCTTGCTCAGCAAGGATGAGCATAGGCGGCAGTGTTGTCGCGAGAACGATGCTGGGAGCCTCTGGTAGTGTCGCCGCGGTGGATTGGCAATCGAGGCGAATTTGTGGTGGATAGACGGAGCGAGGAGGAAGAGGAGCAATTTGGGCCAAAGGTAGCGCGCTCAAAATGAAGAAACAGAAGGATTTCTCCATTTTTTCTTTTATTTTTATCAAAGTGTAAAATGGTGATTTCCTTAAATTCAGGCCAAATTCACCGTTGCCATATAAAGTCAACGGTACCCATGGTTAGATTGGCATATACATCGTAAAGTTAGGGTTATTTTTTCACTTTCTCATTTTGCAGGATTATACGGGCACTGTCAGCTTAAAGTTAGGGTTATTTTAACACACTCCAAAAAGTAAAGTGACATGTCAATAAACTTGGACAGGCCACCATTCCTGAGACTTCCTATTTTGGAATCTCTCTTAAAAGATGGCATTTTACAAGTTATGAATAAAATAGAAACGTAATTGTAATTTAAGGAGAATTGGGCTAAAATTTTCACACATACATATATATATATATATATATTATAGGCTAATTCTAGGTTATAAGATGGCCCCAATAACTATAACATGCCTTTAATCGCGCACAATCCCCAAGTTATTTTTGAACTTCAATTGGTTAATGCCTATGTTGTTGCGGCTACTCGTCGTTGCTCATTCCTGGTATCGTTGTCGTGACTACACCATAATTGATCCTACCTACAACTCGAAGCTTGCATTACATTGTGATATATGTGCAAAAACAACAAGAAGAATAAGACATTGTCTGTGTTTAATGATATCATATGACTATGCATCAATTAGAAAATAATACAACCAAAACATGCCTAAAGGTTTGGGGATGTTTTCTTTGGACAGGGAATGCATTCAAAAAATTAGGCAAGGAGTCATCTACAATGATATGCTGAACATGTTGCATTTTCAGGGATTTTACGGCAGCAATGGTGGAAATTGAGCGAGTACGGCGTGAAGACAATACAGTGAGGTAAAATCATTTACCTGCGAAATGCTTTCATTTACTGGGATGTTGTGCTTGGTGATTGTTGTTGCAATGGTGAAACTGAACTTTCAGGTTGTTGCAGATGTTAGATTTAGGGTTACCATATTTAAGACGGTTACCAAATAGATTTTGATAGAAGGTTTTAGAGCTCGCCAAAAGTTTACATATCTCACAATTAATCCAATTCCATGTTTAACAGGGACATCACCATGAGTAATCTTATTATGTATTGAAGATAGTGGTGTCAATTCGGGTGATCGTGTCGGGTTCGTGTCGGGTTGGAAACAAGTCGGGTTAAAACAGGTCATATTTATTTTTTGGGTCGTCTCGGGTTCCTATCGTGTTGGGTAAATCGTGTCAGAAATTTTTCTCGGGTCTTGTCGGGTTCGTGTCGGGTAATTTTTTTACTCGGGTTAGGTCGGATCGGGTCAGATTACTGTCGGGTTTGATCAGGTCGGGTTATATTCAGGTCGGGTTGTATCAGGCCGGGTTATATTCTGGTGGGGTTATTTTCGGCTCTAGTTATTTTCGGCTCAGGTCGGGTTTTTACTCGGTTACACTAGAGTTTTGTTCGAGCTAGGTCATGTCAGTATATTAAATTTCATATTGGATTTGGATATATTTCGGAGTGGTTCATTTAGGTTGATTCACATTCTTACAATTACAATATTATAGGGCGATGTTTCACTTAATTTTAATTTATAATTTAATAAAATCAATATTAAGTCTTATCATTGTGACTAGTTTCCAA
>JAULKJ010000014.1:4920864-4931859 GCA_032355405.1 Rubia balearica
ATATATGTCAATTATCTTCTATTCTAAAAGATCATTGTTATGTTACTACTTGTAATAGTAAAATTGTTTAGAATTTATACATTTTATTAATTGATTGTTATGTACATTTTAATAAAATTTACTTAGTTGACATATGCCAACGTAGTGGATAACAATATAATCCAATGAACTGAAATAAATATAAATATACTGAATTGAAATAATATAAATATGTTGAACTGAAAAAATATATAAATATGCTGAACTGAAATAAGTATAAGCAAACTGAACTGAACTGAAATAAGTATAAATTTACTGAACTGAACTAAAATAAGTATAAACATATTGATCTGAACTGAAATTCAAATAAACTTAAGAGAAAAGGGCCTTTATCGGGTCATAAACTTATAACCATTGCACGTCGCATAATAATAATTTTAATATTGCAAATAAAATCATTTACCTTTATATAATTCTTATTTCATCCCATCTTTTCATATGCCAGTGGAAAGACAGTTTTTCCCAAATCTTTGCCAACTTCTAAAAGGCAGATTATATTAGATTCAAAAACTGTTTTATGGAAAAAAAAAGAATCTGATCTCTCCCTACTATAAAAATAAGTCAGATTTATTTATAAGTATAACTCCACCAAACACACTTTCAAAAGGCCATTTTTCTTATGACCCCAGTGAGACCGACAAATTTTGAAGAAAAATACAAATTTGGAAGTCCAATTGTTTTATCATAGTATTAAAGAACTAAAACAAAATAACTGGAATCAATTCTAATATTAAAATTTTAAAATGTTATGCAACCAAACAGTAGAATTGGAACTGAATGGTCCAATTTCAAATATATGCTTCAATTCTACGAGTGCCAAAAACATCCTTATTGTAATCATTTTTGTTTTTTTTTTAATTTGAAACTCACCTAAGTGAGGGGAATTTATTTGGCTCCCAAACCATGAAAATGGAAAACATTAGAGAGGTGATCTCGAGTGTGAGAATTACATGGAGAAAAATTTCATAAATGGAATGACAACATGAATAGTTGGTTGTTCCTAAAAACCTTTCCTTTTTGCCTCCACCCCCTGTGTTAGCAAAAAGAAAAGCCCAGTCAAAAGTGCGAGGTGTGCTACGGCCTACCACTTTTTTGCCTCCACACCCCGTGTTAGCACAACAGGTGGCCTCCCGCATTGCATATTACTTCCCTTAAGTAATACACTACAAGATCAACACCAATGTGATAGAGAATATAGTCCTTGTAAGTTTTGACACACTTCAGTTTCCTGCATTTGGAAATGTTCTGTATTTGCCCAAAAAGTGATGCCTCTTCCAACTGCTGGATTCCTTGGGAGACTTCTCATTTGTAGTTGATATGAAGATCATGTTGTAGCCTTTGGTCCTTCGGGTACTTGTCATTTGAGGGGGGAAAACAACATTATCTTTTCTAAAACAGACAACATACTTAGACTCTAATATAAGGGACACAACTAGCATCAAGTTTAATAAGGCCTCTGATTTTACTAGGAAAATCTGAAAGAGATGTAAAGGAAGAGTTAACCTTTGATGTACTTGCCAACTTGGCTAGGGAGTCTGCAGCTCTGTTAGCTTTCCTAAATGTGTGTTGTATAGAGCAATCAGCCATGGTCATGAGCTTCCAGATATCCCTAATTTCATAAATGAGTTTCCAGGGAACTTTGAATTCCCTTCTGACAATTTTAACCAGCATCAGAGAGTCACATTCAATTTGGATGTGCATTAATCCCATTTCTATTACTTTAGCTAGACCAAGTTTAAGGGCCTTAGTTTCAGCTTCCAAACAGTCACAATGACCCAAGTATTTTGATGCAGCAACCATAACTCTTCCCTGAGAATTTCGAATTATGAATCCAGCCCCTGAATCACCATTTCCAAATGTAGATCCATCTGTGTTGAGTTTGAAGACAACAGGTAATTCCCAGAATATGATGCAATTTGTTTTGCCTTTTGTAACATGTTTTCTTTGTGAGTAGAGTAACTTTGTATATCCTGGTGATGTTGACCATTTTAGTTTCATCTTGTTAACCTTAAAAATGTCAGTGCATTGTGCCAGAATTTTCTGTAATATGAAGTCCATGTTTAGTTTAATAGTATCAAAATGGAATCTATTTCTAGCACACCAAATAAACCAAACCACTATAGAAGGCAATGCTCTGATTAGGTTAAGGAAATCCATAACTGAGTCTTTAAAAGTCCAGTAGAAATGAAATATGTCATAAAGTATTAAAATTGATAACTGGAATGTTTAAAGCTAAATGTAATCTGGCCCATAAACCTTTGATAGAATCACAACTGTTGAAAATATGGTGTAAAGTCTCAGATTCATTCATGCAAAACATTCATCTAGACAGGAGATGTATTCCCCAATCCTCTAATATACCCGGGAGAGCTATCAATCTATTAATGAGCTTCCAGTTAAAAACACCCATTTTTTGTGGTAAATATGAGCTCCATAAGAATTTTAAGGAAGAAACTTCATCTTTTATATCCCTCAAAAGATTGTAAGCTGATTTAACGGTGAATAAACCATTTTCGGAGGGTTTCCAGATTAAACAATCTTTGTATTGAGGGAATAAGGTCACACCATCATTCAGGAAATTGATAACATTAGTAGGAATACCTGCTACTATTTGAGGCATGAGAGTAGCCTTATTACTCACAAATTCAGCAATAGACATGTTATTTAAAGGCAAATCATCATCCGAATTCCAGAGAATGTCCAGGGAACCAAACTTACTCCAATTAGCATTCCAAAAATGAAACTTCCCCCTTTCCAACCTGTACAAAAGAGTGTTCCAGTGCCAATTCTGAAACTTCCTGTATTCTTTTCCAGGTTCTTGACGTTTTTAAATGATTTGGGATTAACCACATTACTTTAGCCCAAAGTGAGGTACCTAGTTGTAATTTCCACCATAGTTTAATGGAAAAACTAGATGTTAAAGTATGTAGATTTTTAAAATCCAAGCCTTTTTTTGGGAAACAGAGTTTTGGATAAGATTTCCAAACTTTCATGGTGAAGTTTTCTGTCTTGTTTGCATTCCAGAAGAACTAAGCAAACAGTGAATGCAACTTGTCTGTTATTCCCTTTGTTGGTTTAAGGAGTGTAAGAAGGTGAATCGGAATAGCAGACAAGATGTGTTTAATTAAGATTACTTTACCGGCTTGGTTCATAAATTTGTTTTGCCAACAATTTAATATGACAGAAATAGAATCCATAAGATGTTGATAGTAAATATTCTCATTTCTGCCAATAAAAATAGGACATCCCAAATATTTGAAAGGAAAATATCCTTCTTTCATCCTTGTTGCATTAGCTATTTGATTTTTGATTCTGTTGGAAGCTGATTATGAGATATAAAAGGAGGATTTATCAAAATTTATCTTTTGTCCTGTAGCCAACTCAAAGGCTTTTAAGAAAACAAATAAGGTTTTAAGTCCATTCTTTGAGTATTTCATGAAGAGGGCATTATCATCCGCAAATGATAGGTGAGTTACTTTATGCATAGAAGCTGGGAGGTTGTAATAATCCATATTAGCATACTGAAAAAGAAAGTTTAGGTTTCCAGTAAAAGATTCAGCAACTAATATGAATAGGTAAGGAGAAAGGGGTCCCCTTTCTTAAGACCTCTTGAAGGTTTAAAAAAACCCTTAGATTGTCCATTAATCAGTATTGAGAAAAAAGCTGCTCTGATGTTTTCCATGATTAGCTTGACCAAGCTGTTATGGAAACCGATTTTGAGAAGCAGTGAGGACAAAAAATGCCAAGAGACTATCAAAAGCTTTCATCATATCTAATTTAAAAATGACATTATATCCTCTATTCTTTGAGTTCAAAAAATTTGTCACCTCTTGCATTAATAAAACATTGTCTGCAAGTTCTCTATCCTGAACAAAAGCTGATTGTTCCGGGGAGATGAGAATATGCATCAGTGGTTTAAAATTAATAATCTTGGAGAAGATCTTATTCAAGATGTTGCATAAGCTTATGGGTATGAAATCTTTGAAAGATGTTACAACTTCTTTCTTAGGTATTAAGACTATATACGTGTTCCCAAGAACTTTATACAGGTTCATTTATTTTAATTTAAATCTTGATAATGTTGATTCTTTTTTTTAAAAAAAAACAGCTATTGACATCTAATTTAAGCATTTACACTGATTTAATTAAATAAAATGTCAGTCAGATTGATTACATAATTACAAGTGGAAGATTAAATTTAAAATCTGTAATACGGTTCAAGGAATATTTCCTAATAGTGAAAGCCACACATACATACTACCTGTGTCAAATTAAATTGCACACTTTATTATTGACATTATTCTTTATTAAACTTTGACCGCTTATTTAAATAGATACATAAACAATAATACTATCGTATGTGACATTGTTGGATTCATCGTAATAATTAGTTTTTAAGTATCAACTTTTTACTGTCGTTATTATGTGCAGTTATACATATTAATGGTCAAATATGTTTCTTGAATACCGTGAAAAATATTCTTTGTCATTTAAATTGGGATGGAGGGAGTAAGATGTTTAATAAGTGAAACACGTCTCAAGCAATAATTAACCGTAGAGAAAATCTTCTTTTAGACCAATCAAGAAAAAATTCAATTCAATATATTTATTTTCAAATTATAACTAGTATATTACAATACGTTTTAAAAGTTTTTTAAAGTTATTAAGAATCCCGTTATAATAAATAAAAATAAATACCAAATCATTTCATTAGTTACATCAATTATAAAATAATCCTAACTAAAAGTTAGTTCATTCAAGATTTTGTGTTAATCATATCAATAAGATATTGCAACACTTTCAATAAAAAAAATGGTGTACGCCACCATTGGGAGCCCCAGCCCTCCAATACCACATTGGGATTCTGGGGGTAAGTCACGCTGACCCAGCGTCAGGCACAAGCGGCGGGCTCCTATTGCAACACTTTCAATAGTAGCACAAAGTAATGAACCATCAATCAAATCCAACAAAGCTGCATGTTTCATATGTATCAAAAATAGACCACCACGTCTAAAATAGAACTAAGACTTTTTCTCCCAATTACTCCCTCCGACCCCCTCTGTAAATGACACGTTTATCTGTTTATGGTGTTCGGTCATATTTTATCGTCAATATATCTAGTTACATATCAAAATTTATTATAAAAAATATATTTAAAAAGTAGATGTTAAGATAAATATAACAGTTTATATTTAAGTTCAAATTTATCAAATTTAACTTGAAAAAATAAGCATACCAATAATAATAGAACTGAGGGAGTGTCTTTTAATCATGGCAGATGGGGAAGATACTAGAGGTTAAGAGAGGTGCGTGTGATAATATTGAAAATTTCATTTTATGAAATTAAATTAGTCATTAAAAAAAATATCTTGACATTATTGAAAATTTCATTTTCTCGAAGTTAAAGGCATTAAAGAAAAATATTGACATTATTGGGAGTTTCGTTATCTGGAAGTGAGAGGCATTAAAAAATGTTGACATTTTTGAAAACAATCATTTTCTGGAAGTGAAAGGATTGTCGTTATACCTTACTCCCTGATTCTTTATTATTGACATTTTTTTTAATTATTAAGAAAAGTGTTTTTATAAACCTACATACTTGGCATAAGTGTCAATATAACACTCAAATAATTTTTCGTGCAAAAATAACCCTACCTAGTTGATGTAAGTGTCAATATAACCCTCAGATCCCATTTTTGCCGTACCGCAGCCGGACCACCGCATGTCACCGAATTTTTGGCGGTCCGGCGAAAATAGGACCTGAGAGTTATATTGGCACTTACATCAACTAGGTAGGGTTATTTTGCACTAAAAATTATATGAGCGTTATATTGGTACTTATGTCAAGTAGGTAGGGTTATATTGACACATATCCCTTAATTATTTCTTTTATATTGACACACTTTTTATTTTTGGTAAAATTTCTTCAATTTCATCCACTCATTCTACTTTTTACATTCTACATTCAATTTCATACACTCATTTTCTTCACCTAAATCCAAACACCTAAAAATATGGTGCTACTTATAAAGAAATAGAGGAAGTACATGACTTGGATGTTTGGGGGAAAAGCGTAATCCTCGCTCCACCTTAAATTTCATAGAATTTTTTTACGATTATCAAATAATATATTTTACTATTAATATATTTAACTACGTGTAATAACAGTATATAAAAAATTTATATTTAAAAAATAATTGTTATGTCAAATTCAACAATACCACATACGATGATATTATTGTTTATATATTTATTCATATACATGCTTAAAATTTGATAAAGAATAGTGTCAAATAATAAAGTGTGGAGCTTGAACTAGAATAGAGAGTAACCTATTTTGTATCCTTAATTACCTAAAACCCAAGTCAAATAATTTTTTTAAAAAAAACTGTGATCTGATCTCATACTTCTAAGGGAATTTTACAAATTAAACGCATTTGGCATTAAAAAAGTTTGACAGGATCTTGTCCATTAGGATTCAACCTTAAAGATAAGAGATTTTGTAAATCCTGGTAGCATCATAATAAGAGTTTATTAATTTGAAACAGAAAGTTAAGAATTTAAAGGGGAATCAAATCGACTATTAAGATTATTAATTAAATAATAATATTTGATATGTGACAGAGAAAATGAAGGAATAAAGACCTCACGATAGTATTATTGCTGTTATATAACTTTTTTAGCTACAGTTTTGAGCATTTTAAGAAATTATATATTCCATTTGAAGTTTAAAAATGTTTAAAATACATATATACAATTTCTAACATTTTCTTAATTTTATATACTCTCTGTTTCTCTATTTGTGGCACACTTGCATTTTTTGAATATTTTTTTAAAATGACACACTTTCCATTTTTGGCAATATTCTTTCAATTTCATCTACTCATTCTACTTTTTACTTTCTACACTCAATTTCACTCACTCATTTTTTTCACCTAAATTCAAGCACATATACCTATGATGTCACAAATAGAGAAACGGAGGGAGTACGTACGGAGTATAATTTTTAACATTTTTAAAATTCAGATGGAGTATATAATTTCTTAAAATGCTCAAAACTGTAGCTAGAAAAAATGTCAGACAACTGATACATTTTTTTTCTTGAAACATAGGATTATTTTTTTATTTTGATTTCTTATAATTTGTAGTTTAAACCTTAGTTTTTCTATAATTTGTGGAAATACCATCTTTTAAAAGACGGACTCTTTTGATTTAACCAAAAAAATATAAATAATAAGGTGCTGATTTTAAGAAAAAATTGGGAATACTTCAATTGGCATGTTTCCTTTTATATTGGCATATTTCCTCTTTTAACAATATTCTTTTAATTTTATTCATTCATTTTAATTTTTTATTTCTGCATTTAATTTCAACAAATTATTTCATTCACTATAAATGAAACATCTAAATTTATAAAGTCAAATACCAAAACAATAGAGGATATATAATTTATTTATTTATTGCTATATCACGCCCTGTATTTTACTTGTTCACGCCCTGTATATTGTATTTTCTTTTGTATTTGGAGTTTTTTAAAGTTGATATTTGAATTATTATTAATTTAGGCCAAATAGTCTTAATTAAAGTGCATGGCTAATTAATTTTTGTTTTAATTAAATTGGGTTGTTGAATGTTGGTGGTGGCCGGTCGGTGGTGTTGCCCGGCGGTGGCCGCCGGTGTTCGCCGGCCGGAGGTGGTGTCCGGCGTTGGTCGCCGGAGTTCAATGGCCGGAATCTCCGGCTGCGGCCAAATTTTTCGGCGGTGGATTTCCCGGTGGCAGTCGAATTCTCCGGTTCGCAACCCCCGGTTCGTATTTCCCGGTTCGCATCCCCCGGTTCGCGTCTTAATCTCCGGTCTCGGTTCGCATTCCTCGGTTCGCATCCCCGGTTCGCGTCTTAATCTCCGGTCCCGGTTCGCATTCCCCGGTTCGCATCCCCCGGTTCGCATCACACGGTTCACATTCCCCGGTTCGCATCCCCCGGTTCGCATCCCCCGGTTCGCATCCCACGGTTCGCATTCCCCGGTTCGCATCCCCCGGTTCGCATCTTTCGGTTCTCATTCCCTTGTTCCGGTTCTCATTTCCTCAACTCCCATCTCCCCATATTTAATGCTATTTATTCCGAAAATTGTATGAAAATGTCTCTAAAGATTTTATAAGCATTTGTTAGACATTCTTTTCATGGGTATTTTAGATTAATTATAAAATTGTTATCAGGTATATTTAGCATCTTTTATCATGAAAAACTTAGGCTCCATGTCCCACTATAAATTGCTTAAACAATATTTTCAATTATTCTCAAATTATTCTATTTACTTGAAAATTATATTTTCATAAATTGCATATTCAGTTATGTATAATCAAATGTCCTAACATAAGGTACAAATTCCTAAAAGAAATTCTAATATTTTCTACATAGAGAATTATATATTTCTGTTATTTAAATGGGAATATCATCAAATTTTACTCTAATATTATTTTATTCAAATATTGTTTTCATAAATACACAATTTTTGTTATTCTTGCATAAATATAAAATAGAAACACAAATATATTTTTTTGGTGAAATGTTGGAAAACGCTAGTACATGTTTTAGAGTAACTTATAGTTGATTACTTAGAAGTAAGAAAGGGAAATCGAAGAAGATTGCGGATATGTTCTTGTGCCTAATTTTTGATAAATATTCCATTACGAACTTGAAAAATACAATAGGGGTGTATAGGGTATCATCACATTCGAACGGATTTCAATTTAGAATTACGAGTAAAGTTTTTGCCTTTTGCACTTAAGGCACTCCAAGAAATTTGAAATTGTCAAATCACAAAATTGGCAATACCAAAATACAATTCAATTTTTTACGATTGCGCGTTTGCGATTTGAGCCCGTATGGGTGATCATAAGGGCCTTGAAAGTCAACATTGAATACTTCTACAAAATGTTGAAAAATTACACTGTGGCTCTAAATTGTGTTACCCCATTACCCGTTGCTCCCAAATCTATTTTTTTTATTCTTGCCTAAATATAAAAATATTGAATAAATGATTTTTTTTGGCGAATTGCTAAAAATTGCCAATACATGTTGTAGAGTAATTTAAGTTTGGTTACTTAGAAGTAAGAAAGGGAAATCAAAGAGGAATACCAAACTTTATAACTACTACATGTTGCATGGTAAAATTTTAATATTGCAACTAAAACCTTTTACCTTATATTATTCTAATTAAACTCCGTCTTTCCATAAGTTTATGGAAAGACAGTTTTTCCCAAAACTTTACCTTGTCTTTTTCTATATATATATATATATATTAAAAAAATTAAAAATGCACCCTATATAATTATTGCCTCAAGCTAGGACCGGCCTGCATTCCATCAACCTGGCCGAGGTCGGCAGGTTAGTTAAAAGTTTTCATACTCTGGCCGACTCAATTGGTAGAATTCCTTTGGACTTGGAGGCGTGACTGGCGTCTGTCTACAAATGGGTGCATGTCGGAATGAAATGTCAAAGTTTGAACTTGAATACTCCCTACGTTCTACTCCTTCCTGTTCTTTAACATTGACACATTTACTTTTGACACAAGAATTTAGAAAGGTAGAATTAGTGGTTGAGAATTTATTAAAATGATAAAAAGTAAAAGGAGTGGATGAAAACAATCAAGAATTTGCCAAAAACCAAAAATATGCCAATATTAAAAAACATCCCAAAAAGGAAAGTGTGCCAATGTGAGTATTTCAAATGGCGGAATAGTACTAGTACCCATATTACCAAGTCAGTATATAGAATCTATAGATTGCTTTCACGATTGAAAACTAAAATGTGTTAAAAATCAGAAAACAAAAGGATAAAAAGGAATAAAGGAAAGTATAATTTTACTCTAAACTCAAAATTTTGGTGGACTCGGTTCAATCATGGGAATTCAAACTAGAATTGCAGTACTATTATACCAGGCCAGCACCAGAATCAAAACCAAGAGAGGATGAGGCAAAAAAATCTCTCAAAATTCGGTCCCAACATATGCTTGAACCAAAATATAAGTACCTTCTCATTCATTGATGAATGAATCCACAGCTCATAAGAGTTTTACATTAATACAGGTACAACAAGGTTCCAAACTGTTTGAAATTGTGCTCAATCAAAGTCAACATTCATCATGTACAGACCAAAACACAAGTACAACCTCAAAACTTTATACAAGTCACCAAGTTAGAAATGATCCGAGAAAGAAAAACACACACAAACACACTTAAAGCCAAGCAATGTTCTTGGTTTCAGGATAAATTAGCAGATAACACATTTCATGCTAGAGCTTCTCAATCTACAAGACAGATCAATGCTCGGGCGGATAAATGGAAAGCTTGAAGCTGCTGTTTTTGTTACTTTTCTGTGCTTGAGCTAACTTCAACACCTGAAGGCGCCTGGCAGTGGAAGCCACAGCAGAATTGGTGCAATGAAGGACCACCATTTGGAGGCTGGGAATGTCAGCCAAACCATGGGGAAAGGCCTTAAGCTTATCGCAGTTATTGAGTTCGAGACACCTGAGTTTTGGGAAACGGTCGACAGAAGCCTCTCAAGAAACCACGTCACATTTCCCAATGTACAAGTGTTTGAGCAGAAGAAAACCGCCCTTCTCGGTCTGCCACAACTTTCCTTTGAATGCACTGTCCTTAACCTTCAGGACTTCCAGCTTATCGAGCTTCCCTAATGTCGACATCTATTTCCATTGTAGTAAGGTGTCGGATAAAGTAAGCTTGGTTAACTGTTTCGGGAAGTGCTTCTCTGAAGGTAGGTGGTCCAATGTGGAGCTTATATCATTCAGTAGCTTCATGTTTTCGAGGGATTCTAGCTTGCGAAGACAGCCGAATAAGCTAAACTCACCACCGACCTTGAAGAGCTTTTCTAAAGGACCAGAAATGCCTAGTTTCTTGATCTTGGGAGTTCGGTCGAAGATCTCCTTACTGCAACT
>JAULKJ010000014.1:4941405-4954680 GCA_032355405.1 Rubia balearica
TCTTTAAATAGAGGAGAATCCGAGTACATGGAAACCCTAATCACAATAAAAACTGAATCAAATTTTATGGCAGTTTTAAGAAACTAAAACCATGTCTAACTAAAATACCAAAAATACAAATATATTCTAACTAAATCTGAAATCTTGGTTGGCCCTATAAACCTGGCCGTGTACTACCATGTAATCTAATTAGGAATCAACTAATTGCCAGGAAGCAAACTTCAGTCTTTCCATGCATAATATCTCGATGACCATGCAGTTCTCCAAATACCATGCGATATCCATGCAATATACCATAACAATCTCTAAACCATAATTATCCTTTAAACTTGATTTTCTTGTACCATAATCTTCATAATTATTCCATGCAGACACTCGGCTTCATAATCCATGCAAAGAATAATTATTCTTCATGCCATAATCTTGTTACAACCTTCGGCTGTCTTCCGTGAAATCTTCTCGGCTGTGCAATCTCGAAAATTATTACTTTATCTAATTTTACCAAATATAAATCTAATCAAAATAAAACTAAATATTCTAAACATTAATTAAAATATTACCAAAACTCTTCTAAATCAACATGACCGAGTTTATGGCTTCATTAATAATAATAAAAATAAAATAATCACACTACCTCATTAAAAAACCCAATGGAAAAAAGAGTATAGTGTTTGACATCCTAAAAATATTAAACTAAAAAAATAATAATAAATGAAAATTTTGACCTCTTATCAAATGCTCTTTACAAAGTCGGGTATGTCTAGAATACTTGGCACTCTTAACTTGACACACTTTTTTTAAAAATAAAATAAGTACTCCATTCGGTTCTTTAAAAGTGACACATTTACTTTTGGCACAAGGATTTAAACAGGTAGAATGAATGGTTGAGAATTCATTAAAAAGGTAAAAAATAAAATGAGTGGATGAAAATAACCTAGAATTTGTCAAAAAAGGAAATGTGCCAATATTAAAAAATCATCCAAAAAAGGAAAGTGTGCCAATGTTAAAAAACCGGAGGGAGTACATGAGATTGTATAGGGGTAAAAAGTAAATTGAGTGGATGAAATTAATCTTAATTTTGCCAAAAAAGGAAAGTGTCAATAAAAAAACCATCGCAAAAAGAAAAGAGTGCCAATATAAAAAATTTGGAGGGAGTATTACACGCGCTCCTTCAGTTCCTCTATTTTTTTTGTTTTTTAAGGAAATAATTTCATTTTATGGTATTGGAAGAAGTTCATGTAGGGCGAACGTCAGCGAAAATTGAAGAACAGATGGATCGCTGCAAAGGTTTGATACGGTTTTCAATACAACTTTTGCGTTCGGAGTCAGAACCAGGTGAGGATGATGTCATTAGAACCGTCTCGACGAGGAGAACAACAGACACTGTTACACCGTGATACAAGGTCTATTTTGGCTATTTGAGCTCGTTTAAAGGCTCAAAGGGTAATTTAATGTTTTCTGGGTTTTTATTTTATCTCTGATTTATTTTCAATTTATTATTTTATCATTCCAGGGTTTCATTACAGTATTTAAGGACCTCTTGTACTATTCAGATATTTAATCTTTCATAATAACATTTTCGAGAATATTTTCTCTCTAGTGGACTTCAGAATCAAAACTTAGGGTTTGTGCTTTCAGCCCTTGATTGTTCTTCAATGATTCGTGCCTGCAATTCTTTTTGATATTCCGATTGCTTCAGACGTCCAGTAAAATTTGATTTAAAAAATGGGGCCGATTCCCATACAACGTTCCTCCGTTAGTGTATCGTACATTTAGATGCTTAGATTTAAATAAATATAGATTTTTTTTTAAAAAAAATAATGAGTGGATGAAATTGGAGGAATTTTACCAAAACAAAAGTGTATCAATATAAAGAGACAAAAAAGGGTTAACAATAGAATATAAACGGCTCTATTTATTTTATTATTTTTAATTAAAAATATTATTTTATTAAATGTCAACATTAAAGGACCGGGGAAAATATTTCTTTCGTTTAAAATTTCTAAAATGATTGGACTCAATTTTTCTAAGTTATGGCAGCCACAGAATAAAAAAAATTAAAGTTTCAAATGATAGCACCATGGCCAATTACAATAATTTTATTGCTAATAAAAAAAGTTGCAGAATTGAAAATGGGAGAATTTAAAGAAAATGGCAGAACTGAAAATGAGAGAATTTTTCAAAAATAAAATGGAGCGGTAAAGGCGAACGATGATTATATTTTATGGGACACAAAATTTATTTATTCTTTTTAATATTATAGCTCTTGCTTATTAAAAAATTATATTTTAATAATAACACTTTTTCTTTCTTCAATAAGATTATTTAATAAGATTATTTAAGTTTCATTCATTCATTCATTTTATTTTATTTTCAATTTTCTTCCTTTATTATTATGTCTACCTAAATTTGTGTGTAAAATGGGAGAGTGCACATGTTAAAAAAAAGAGAGATTCCTAATCCACTTACCGAGTACCATTTTCCCCCCTCCTGATATGTCAATCTATTTTAGTGTGAAAACTTTTTTTATAAAAAAAATAATTATTCAAAAATGCTGAAAAAACGCTCAGCGACTATTACAATGAGAAATTGACATCCAACCTAACTACCTCTAGCAATAACTAACATATGGCAAGAATATCTAAATTACAGGTCAACCATGTTGATCGTCTGTACTATTACAGATCAGAGATCCAATAAAAAAATGTAACATCGCCTTAGGGATATTAACTTGTTTCGTGCGAAAATCATGACTACTTGACAGAGAAGAGCGTATCACACATCATTATAGCTGCACCAAATGGGGATCTTCTACAAATGTAACACCACTTGATCTAACCACGATCTATGTTGGCCAAACTGTAAACACCTTGAAAAACACATATTTGATGAATCCAAATTAATGGAGACCCAAAAATAAAATCACAAACAAACTTACGAAGACACGATCTGAACAACCAAATTGAGAACAATACATCAACTTAAACAACTAAATTGCATTATCATCATGAACACAACAATCTAATCGATCAAGTTAAAAATTAAAATAATATGTGAAAACAAATCTCACACTTATTGAATAATAAAAATTTACAGAGTTAAATTAATTCTAATTGATTCTATGCTAGGATCCTTTGTAAACTATGAACAGTATATATAAATATATAAATGTTATCTCGACATGATATCATTTATAACAACCCTAAGAGCAACTCTAACATTGTGGGAACTTAACGTTACATGCGCAAAAAGTCAAAAAACTTGGCTCCAATGACACGCGACAATCGAGTTTGATTTTTGGCATATGGCGTGGTACTGTAAAAGAAACGGTAAGTTTTTTAATATTTTTTAATAAATTTTCCTTTTATTTTTGTAATTTGTTTTGCTTTTTTGATTATTTGTTTTCTGAATTTGTACTTAATTTCCTTCCTTTCAATTATTTTTATATTTTACTTTATTTTCTAAAATATTTGATTTCAATGAATTTTAATTTTTCATTATTATTTATTAGAAAAAAAGTGTGCATTGATCATTTTATTATTAAAATAAATTTATTTAAAAATATTATTTATTCAAATTCGATGATCCATCACTCAAATTTATTTACTTCTGAATTCATTAAAAATATTATTTTAATACATATATTTTAAAGATATTATTATTTGTGAAATTATATTGGGAAAAATAAGTTACGTATAAAATTAGTGTATGAATTTTCCACTAATATATAAAATATGCTTGAAAATTATTTTTTTATAATAAAAAATATATATTATAAAATATCATGTTAATGTAGTCTCAAATTTTTTTCTCTAAAACATGGTTTGTTTAAATCAGTTTTATAAAAAATTATAATTATAAAAAAGGCACGCTGTGAAATACTAATAATTTAAATTGAAATTATAATAAAAAAACACAATTAAAAGTTGTATGTTATTTATTGAAGTGTTGTATCATTAATTATCAAGTGTGATTTTAAGTGTTTTATCAATGAAAATTATTTATTTTTAATTTTTTATGGATTAGTAAATTAAAATTTTGAGCTAAAATATAATTGAAAAAAGTTTATGATATAATAAATATTTAAAAAGTTAAAAAATTAATTTTATGAAGAAAAATGAAGGAATATTGTTTAGAGGAAAATACAGAGTAAATTATTGGAGTAAATATATTGTAGCAATGGTAAAAAAAATTATTGTAGCAACGGAAAGAGAGAAGAAATGAAGTTGCTCTAACAAGGTGAATTGATCATCAAGCTGCACAAATGTCGGGCTTTAAGGTGCTACACAAACGGTTTTCTCGAAGTACTTTAAGAATTAACCGACTATTATATCAACGATCAGGTACGAAGAGTTCTATTTCACTTTCCTCTAATTTTGCAGTAGCCAAAACCGTAAATAAGGTTTATAATTGCGCTCGACCCAATATAATCAAACCCTATTCACTAATTATAAGGCTGACGCAACTTCGAAAAACCCTGTTTTTCTTCCAATTTTTTCCATTTTCCCATAATTATATGGGAAGATGGGTGACAATCGTTTATTTTAATTGACTTTCTTTTGTTTATTAAATAAGTGTGGAATATGTCTTCATAAGTGTGGAATATGTGACATTACAGTTTTTGATTGGATCTCTAGACGATTAGTCTGATTCATATGTAATTTAGATGTCCCTTACAAAATGTTGGTTATTGCTAAAGTCATTTAGATTGGATGTCAATTCCACTCATTGTAATCATCGCTGAGAGTTTTCCCCAACATTTATGAATGATATTTTTTTAAAAAAAAAACCTATTCACTTATTTATCATTAATTTCTCAAGATTAATGTATCTCATATATTAATTCTTCAACTTATTTTAACCCAATAAGAGTTATATGTGTGTGACCCTTTAGTTTTCTAATCACTTTGGTAATAAATATGAACTCAAAGACACCATTTTCATAAACTTATGTAAGGTCTACTGTACTTTTTACTTTAAATATTGTAATTTTTTAAATAAAATTTAAATAGTGTATTTTTAAAAGTTAAAACAAGTAATAATGTGTATTTGAATGTGAAAATATAAAATATAAAAAATATTTTCAAATTTCTAAAGTTAGTATGTAATTTAACAAATGCAGTGTATAATGTAAAAATACGTGGACTATCCATAAACTTATGGACAGACCGCCTGTCAGAAAACTCACTCAAACTAACAAACTCTCACTTGGCCAAAGACAACTAAATCGTGATATTTTCAATCCATGTTAACAAAGCAAGATTGGCCTCTACTTAGACATCATGACCACTCAAGTGATGGAAAATGTATGTGATCATTTTCACCTTTCTAAATAGCGGGATGTCATGCAACTAATACCATTTCAACATTTCATATCCCAATCAGTTCAAGGGTCAGGGTATAGAGCTAACTCTTAATAAACTTGTATCTTTTCTTGTTTTCAAAGTATGACTTATGTGAAAGAATGAATTTTGAACACTTTCTAAAATTCCTTCTAACTTGTGTACACATTTTTCAAGTCATATTCCAATTAGTGAATATAGGCGGGATATAATCTTCTTGCTACTAAAAGTGGTGAATCCTTTATTGACCATAAACTATCCACATATACCAAACTCTAAGTGAATTGAATCTTGGTTCAGTGGTTAATTTACACTCTCTATAATAGAGAGGTCCGAATTTATAACCATACCCCTAACAAGAATCGTGAGTTTTAGAGTAATTTCTTACTAAGGTTTACCTATTGCAGTGGGACTGTGTCAGCGATCTCCGTTGTGGTTTCTCAATTAGCAAGTAATACACGAAGGTGCGATTGCGGTGGTTCTGACTTCGATGGTGATGATTCAATGACGGTACGACAGTTGGGTATTCTTTGTAGGGCGTTCCCAACTATTCAATTGCATGGAGTTTCAAATTTCACTGAGTTTCAATATATTCAAGTGGTGGGTATCCTAGTTAAGTCCTATTTGTAGAGTAGTATTTTATATATAATTTGGATGCTTGTACATAATTTAAAATAAAAATATCCAAATCTAAAAGCACAATAACCAAGTAAAGTTGAAGATAAAAAAGGAAACAAGTTTGAAACTCCCGCCAAACACTCTTATGGTCTCAAATCTAAAGGTCATTTTCACTTCTTTATGTATAGAGATAAATTCCCCAAAAAACCACCACATTTGCTCTTATGTCTCCACACAATAGTTGATGAGTTCAACTACTTCCTACATTAGGAAGAAAACACAATATGTTCTAGTCCATCTATTTTAACGCCCCATGTTATTAATACTATGACTAGGGAAGTGGCCGGAACTGGGCGACGAGAGGGTGGCGAGAAATTGCGGAACCGGCGACGATAAGCAGGGCGGGCGACGAGAATTAGGTCAGAGATTTTTGATGGAGCTGGAGCGGAGAAGTGGTCGGAACCAGAGCAGGAAAATGGCAAGATTTGCAGAAAACCAATATTCGGCGAACAGAACGGTTGTCGCCGCAGGCCTCCGACCACTGCCTCTCATATGCAACTTCTCATTTCCAGTAACAATTTAGATTAATTAACATTAATTACACTTAATTATAAAAAGCCTCACTTATAATTTAAATATAAACACAAATACAATAAGGTATTTCATTAGTACAAAATACAGGGCATAATAAAGTTAAATACAAGGTGTAATATAACAATCCACTTGAAATATGAACTGACGGATAATCTATTCATTATCAGTGCCGCACATGATTGATTGGATGAACTTTATATGGAAATATGTTCATGTAGATTTGGTAGATATCCGGGAGTGAAACGTGAATGGAAAAGGAAATTCGCGTCAAAATATACATTGTACAATTCTGTACTACATATATTTTTTATAAAGAAAATGGTCAAATCTAATTCATCACCTCAATCTTACCCTCTCAGTTTATGGATTTCTTATCAGATGGATCTTTATCAGTCAGATTTTCTTCAAAGGTATCCCCAATTACCTGGCTAATAAGTTCAACGGCTCCTATCTCATTACCATCTTGAATACCTTTCTCTTCGTCGCCATGTGATCCTTCCATATCCCTGTAAGGATACAAGTAGGCACAATGAAGAAACCACATGAAATTCACAGCACTCAGCCCTGCAAGAGTCCAGTAATAGCGATCCAACTGACTCGCATTCAGGTCATTCTGGAACCAGTTCTGCTTTCCATGTTTCTTACTGACTCTCCCCACGACATAAACCGATAACACGCTTCCAAAGAATCCCAAACCCGATAACCCAGGGTTTAAGAACACAAGGTACTTCTTCATCAGAGGAGGGCTCTGATCACTCAGAAACTGAGTGACACTGTTTTCATAAAATGAGTCCAGACAAGCAAGCAGGAGGTACTGTGGAAGTATCCAGAAAACCGTCATTGGGATTTTGTCGTCGGGCTTATTGACTAGGCCGTGGCCAATGATCACCTCATGCCTTTTGGTTTCAACTGCTGCAGCTACAATGCAACACAATGTTGCAGATATTGTAGCAAGAGCGATCCCAATTCGTGGTGCAAGCCTGTTTCCAAAGGAGTTACTGGTCCAGGTGTACATACCTGAGAAAGATAAGTCTGATAAATGTAAACAAACGCGTATTGTAGCTATCAGTTTAGTGAATGTACCTTTTGACATTGATTTGGTTGATACATAAAGAATCAGGAGAAGCGAATCGGGTAGCTTCAACTTTCCAACCTTGTAATTCATGTGGTTTGCTTGCTCTATAAAGTATGTGCTTCCCACAGAAGACACCAGCCCACAGAGGATTAAGGTTACCCAAATTGGAAACATATGAACGATGATTTTTGCTTGTTCCACTTGTGTGACTGTGCAGCGTATCCATTTCCCGTTCCTCGGTCCTTCGTCAATGGCTGCCTTGTCTAAACACCTGATTATAATCAACCACAGCCTTCAGGTTACAAACAACAGCTAATCACATTTTGCCAACATTACAAATCAACAAACATTAACGCAACATTATATAATTGGTGTCGGATAAGACTTTTGTTACGATGATCCTGATAAATCTTCTTATGTGGAAACTAGTATAGCTGAAACACAAGTCTAATAACTAAGTAGCAATTTCGAAAACAATTTATTTCTTTGTTAAAGCAAACTTAATGCAATTCTTTTTTCTGAATAAGCAAAAAATGTGGTACCTGAGATCATTAGTATGAGGCAATTTCTGACCAGTATTACTGTTATCCTCGTACAGTTCAGCAGAACTGCTTGGAAGCCTTTTGAACATTTTCAAAGTGGCTGCCAATATGACTTTGGAAAAATTAGATGTTGCACTTTCTTCGGACTTCTCCTCCTTGCAATCATGAAGGCCAAATAAAAAGAACAATGTAGCAAGGGAAGTGATAATAGCTGGAGTCCCAAATCGGAGATCCCATCGCTTAATGTAGGGAAGAGCTATCACAGAAACAACTGGGATAAGGACTAACATGCAAGATCTGAACACTTTCTTTTGCTCCCTAGTCACAAGAGCCAGCAATGCTTCCACTGGCTGGAACTGAAGGCTCAACAAATCAACTTCATTTCCATCTTCGGACTTCTTTCTGTTCTGATTATTGGTTACTGGAGCTCGAGGTGGCACAGATGGATATTCTCGCGATCGCACATTACCTCTTCCATTCTTTTTTTCCATTGCTTCAATTATCATTTTGTGTCTGTCAAATCTAGAGGGACCTTCTTGCTCGTTATCATCATTCTCAAGAGGAGTCTCCACTTTCGGCTTCTTTTCAAACTGATCAACAAAAAGCGCAACAAGTGAAACAATGTGGCCACTCATTCCAACAGCTATCAATGCTAAAGCTGTATAGAAGAGAGCCTTTTGTGTGTGACCTATGCACTCTTTATCATAGTTTTTACAAGTCCCCGTCGCCTTATGTAGAACCGGTGGAGTTGACATGGACAGCAACGCCAGACCCTACAAATGGTTCCAACTGAACAATTATAAGAATGTCTCCATACATATGGTGAACTTTCATGGCTTTACAACAAAAATCAGCTATTGGACGCTTTCGACAATATGCACAATCATGCTCTCTGTTCATCCAGACACTCATACATAAATTCTACCGAATCCAACATCCCTAGAATACAAGGACTTGACTTACAGCATCAAACTAAACTTGCGATCATTCGTGGTCATCTTCATCACTCAGTTCTATCAAATAGGCCTAACTTTTAACTAAAAGGTTAGTAGCATTCTCCGAAAATAATCCAACAAAGTTATGAATTAGAGCATGAAACCTTGTTTCTTCTGAACTACCCTACACAAACGACACACAAAACAAACTGCCTTCGAACAGATAATTTGAATAAATGCAACCTAAACCTTCTTATGTCAATTACATAGCATAAATAACCATATTTTCCAACAATTAATGACTCCATCTCTGTAAATTAACTAAAGTATGGGCAAAAGAACTTACAATTGCATAGGAAATACTAGAGAGAAACAGCATCCATTTATTACCAAGGCCAGCATCCACAAAGCAGTAAAAGAGTAAAGGCAATACTTTCGGAAGGCCATTGGCTATATTCATAATCCCAGCAGCATGAACAAATCCCAGTTTCCAAACCTTAGTCAAGTATGTTTGCATTATAAACATCACATATGAGGCCAGCAGATCAGCACACATCAGACCTGCAAGCCACACCAAAAAACTTATTAATACTTGCAAAAAAGATTAAAACTATATAGAGACAAGAGACTGATCAGTATATATCGAAACGAAGTCTCTGACCCAAATTGATTTTAAGATAGAAGCCCATGGTTATAATAATTCTGACAACAACAATAAAAGTTCAAATCAAGCAGAGGAAGAGGATACCAACCCAGTACTCTCAGAAAAGCCATTTTGAGCTAAGATACGATGACCCTTTTCACCTCTGACAAATATGGTATTTGGACAAAACAAACAGATGAAAGAGATTTATTTCAGAATATAGCAAACTGAGGAAGTTGGTATATTTCCCAGATTGTGCAGCTGGGGGAATATAGAAAAGGTGGAGAATACTTGAGAGATGAAATGTTAGTGAGATTCTAAGTAGACTTGTAGTTGACTTGACTCGGCTGCCATTGTAGCAGTGATAGTTGGATCTTTTTGGTCGGAATGCTGGGGTATTTAGTATGATTGATGAAAAAGGATGGCAATTTCATTATGGTTTCAAATCATTTAACGTTCGGATGTTAGTTCATTTTTAGAATTATAAGGATGCATATAATATTTTTCGACAATAGAAAGAAATACTCCCTCTAGCCCAGCTCTATTTACACTCTTACTTTTTTAACACTATTCTTTATTAAATTTTGACTTCATATCTGAATAGATATATGAACAATATTTTCATATACTCCTATGATAAATATTGTTGAATGCATCGTAACATGTCCTCCGTAGTTTCTAAATATCAACTTTTATTTGTCATTATTATACATAGGTAAGCATATTAACGGTGAAATATGTTTCTTGAACAACATTATAATAATTGTTATGGAAATAGAGTTGAGTTGGAGGGAGTAACCTTAATGCGATTAAGGATTATCTATACTATATACTTAAATAGCAACTTCTTGGCCAAATGTCATCCCCACCCTAGCCAAATTAGTTTTCACCAATATTTGCCAAGCGGCACTCCCAAATCTTAACACATGACCTAAGTACATCAGCTTACCATAATTATTTAATATTTATTTTTAAATATTGTGCATTCTGTATAAATGAAAATTCTATTTATCTAAAAAAATCAGAAGTCAGCTTATTCTTGGTAACATAATATCACATATCCCAATAATTTTATTAAATATCATTAATCTTATAAGGCAATGCCCTCTAATCTATTTAACATTCATATCAACATTAAAAATTACAGTTCAACGCTAAGAATACTTTTGTATTTTTTATAGGTCACACAATTTTATAACTTTAATTAAATAACTAAGGATTCATCATCAACATATATTTCATATTCTTATCATTATATTTTTTTATAACATAAAATATTTCTATACAATATTTATCGCTATCATTTGTAAAATAATATAGATTATTTTTTTATTTAAATATAAGTAATAGCTTATTATATATCAACCATTCAATTTCTTTTTAAATTAAATAAATAATAATAAACTTATAAATTTATTTTATATACTGAATCGTGTACAATTTTCATATAAATATAACAAAAAATATTAATTATTAAAATAATAAATTATGTTATATTATAGATTTGTGTTCATAAATTCGTGTATCAGCACAGATATTATCTAGTGTTACTATTATTTGGATAACTGAGGGGATTTTTGTTTTACTCTTCTTACACGAAGGATATTTATAGATGAAATTTGATGCACTTTACATACTCTCTCTGTTCACCTAAGATTGACATACTTTCTATTTTAGAGTGTTTTTAAATATAATTTTGGCACATTCCCCTTATGACATAGTTTAAGGTGTTGTGAGCCTTTTGTTTTACTTTTTCTTCTTTAAAATGAATTTGAACCACACAATTAGTATGTTTTTAATGTTTGTGCACTAAAGTGATGTGCCAATTTTAGGTGAACAGAGGGATTACTAACTACGTTAAGTTAATCGTGACAACCATTTCAAGGTATATTTTACAACAATAACTTTTGTTACATAATTTAATGGTGTGTAAAATTTTAAAATTTATAAATCACATATTACAAAGAATCTAACGATACCTCAAACGATAATATTACTATTTATATACTATATGAAATATATGTTCAAACATAGGTTACGAAAGTTGATTGAATAGTGTGCCAAAATTAGATAAAAAGAGGGAGTAACGTGGATGAGGAGAAAAAATGTTGCCTATAAGTTTCATGATATCAATCTTGCTGTTATGAATAATGAAATGTTCATTATCAATAAACTAAATTTATGATAATTAATTTTTTTCACTATTCATTTACTTTAGGAGAACACTATGTAATTACCCCCTAAGAGGATGAAGAAGACACACCTCTCATTCTCACTTTATCTCATCTTTATCTTCTTCTCTATTCTCTTCATCTTATTTTCTATATCAAGTTCCTTACCACTTTCTTAATTAGTGCAAAGTTAGTGATTTTCACAACACGTTATCAGCACGATCACTCTCGACCCTCATCAATTATTATCATGTCAAACCTTGTAAAACTTGAATTCAATCCACTTGAGATTAGTGGAAACAATTATATGCCCTGGACTCTAGACATTGACATGCACTTGGAGTCAACGGACCTTCTTGAAACAAGCGAAGAAAGGAATAACTCATCAAGGGCAGACAAGGCAAGATCTTTAATCTTCCTTCGCCAACACCTTGATGGAAGCCTAAAAAATGAATATCTCACTAGGAGGGAACCAATTGAGTTGTGGAGAAATTTGAAAGAAAGATACGGTCACCAAAAAAATGTAATGCTCCTCATTTACCACGATAACTGGAACAATCTACGGTTCTATGACTATAAGAAAGTCAGTGACTATAATTCTGCAACGTTCGGAATAATAACCCGTTTGAATTTTTGTGGAGTTACAGTAACTAATAATGAAATGGTGGAAATGACTCTTTCTACTTTCCACGCATAAAATGTGACCTTGCAACAACAATATCATGTGCAGAGTTTTAAAAGATATTCTGAACTAATTGTTTGTCTCCTCATTGCGGAGAAGAATAATGAGTTGCTAATGAAGAATCACCAATCTCGCCCGACTGACTCAAGCATTTCCTGAAGCAAACGCTATTAAATCCAACGAACCCGAACACAAGAATTATTTTCAGGGTCGAGAGAGAGGTCGAAGTCGTGGACGAGGTTGAGGTCGTGGTCGTAGTTACGGACGCGGTCGAGGTGGTTACAACTTTTCCTATAACTCTAGTAACTACCATCACAAAAGGCAACCATACGAGAGGAACTATGAAAGTACCCATAAAAGGGAAAAAATGCCAGTTCATCAAAGGGATTTGGAACCTCCTGTTGCAGATGTGGCGGTAAAGAGCATTAGTCAAGAGTCTGCAGAGTCCCGAAACACTTATGAGAACTTTACCATGAGTCCATAAAGGAAAAAGGGGAAGGATGTCAACTCCAATGAATCCACTCATCTTGAAGCATCCGATTTCAATGATGATTTCAGTAGCATAGTTAGTGATTTCGCTGAACAAGTGGATGGTGGAAACTATAAGAAAGGGAATTGTATAACTATTATTGAGAATGAAGCTAAATGGTCTGATGTTTATCTCTTATATATA
>JAULKJ010000014.1:4969610-4981188 GCA_032355405.1 Rubia balearica
CAACATCGCCACCCGGCTGGGAGGATCAAATGGCGGCGCATTCGAGTCCTCGGCTTTCAGGCCCTTAGGGTTTAAGGGCACAATCTTGATACAACCGTTTTTTGGAGGAGAAACAAGGACACATTCAGAAAAGTTCATGACTCAGCCACCTCGTTCAGCACTCACTCTAGCGTCCTCCGATGCATACTGGCGGTTGTCGCTTCCGGTGGGGGCTAACCGGGACCACCCATGGTGCAACCCGGTCGCGGCCGCGGCTTCGAGGATGGAGGAAGTGGGGCTGTTTCCGACATTGATCTGTGTTTCTGAGCTGGATGTCTTGAAGGATAGGAATATGGAGTTCTACGGAGCTTTGGCAAGTAGTGGTAAGAAAGTGGAAGCTATGATGTGTAAAGGTGTTGGTCATGCATTTCAGATTCTGAGTAAGTCTAAGATTGCAATTACTAGAACTGATGAACTCATTTGCCGAATTAAGGCATTCATTGGTAGATGAGTTCGTTGTAATTTATGTTAGTGTGCTTCTGGTTGCATGTGATGTTTACTTGTATATGAGAAGTTTAAATTTTAAAGGAATTATTATAATATTATTTACCTAGTGGATCTCTAAAATTTTAACTTCTTATATAAGTTCCAATGTGTATCCAACAATAAATTTTATAAAAGTTGTACTACATGATTTGTAATTGTAATTATGAATTGGAATATCATCGGTCATACGTTTGTTGTGTTCCTTCTGTTTCAAGGCAGATTTGGTCATCTTTTTATCATTAACATCTACTTTCGCCTCAAATATTTGGAGTATGTTTGATTCGATGCTTGGCTATCCTTTTCGTTTTTCAATAACCTTGTGTGGTTTTCTATTTCCTTTTTTCCAAAGAACCATATAATAGAAATTGTTTGCTTTCTACCAACCTGGAATATTGAAGTCATTTTTTTACTAAACTAAACCCAAATTGTCTAAAAATTACATTTTAATATTATAATATATTATTGGTTTTAATTCTTTACTGTATATAATCAATCATAAGTTTTAAAAATATATAACTTCTAAAGATATATTTAAAATATCTCATTGTACTATATCTATATATATCACTGAAGAAAATTCAAAGAAACACATAATCCGAAATAATAAAATAATTTTTCTTATTTTTTTATACAGTGAGAGTACTTTTGATAGAAATGTGTATACATTTTATTTATTTATTTATGACAACGTATTATTTTAGACCGACTAACTGTTAAATGAGGACATTTTATAATTAGTGAGACTAATAAGGTCATTTGATATTTAGTTTTATATATTGCAATGAAGTACATATAATTATGATAACCTTTTGAAATGAATCTCAACATATAAATAATTACTTTAAAATAATTTGAATGAAATATTATAAAAATAATTAATTTTTATTGTATTCAATATTTATTGATTTCTAGCTAAATTAATTATTTCACTTCATAACTGATACTCCCTCCGTCCCAGTTCAAGCTGCACACTTTTTGGTCAACTTTCGCAGGCCATGTTTGACCAATAATAACTTTAATTACGGAATTAATTGTACATTAAAATATAATATTTAGAAACTACGTCGACATAGAAGTCTAACAATATCTCGCATGATGATATTAAAATCTATATACTAATTAAAATTTATGGTCAAACATGATCTGAGAAAGTTGAGCAAAAAGTGTGCAGGTTGAACTGGGACAGAAGGAGTATAGTTTTTCTTAGATTACTAACTTTAAAATGTTAAATAATACTTAATCTCAATATTTTAATTAATAATATCACGCAATCGCGACACGTAATCCACTATTCTTCTATAAAAGAGATTCAAGATCTTGGAGACCAATAAGTGTGAGGCACAACAATATTTAAAAAAAAAAGGAAGGTGAAAAGAGTTTCCCGAAAAAGTTGAAAAATTTTCTCCTTTTCCGAGAGTTGATTTGATTCTGAGATTTGGGTTGCGTAGTATGATTCGAAGGGAAATGTATAGTCCACTTTTACAAAAATAAATAATAAAATTGGACTAGATGTTCAGGTTCATAGAGTTTCGATTTGGACGGTTGGATCGTTAGCTTGTGTTCTGATTTGAGAGATAGAGTAGCTCGATATGCAGTCCTAATTGTGGTAATATTTTTACACCTTTGTTTCTTATGTTTTTTTTTGAACAGTTGTTTCTCATGTTATTTAATTTTTAGGATGTGAAAAAAATTTGTTATCCTTTCCGTACTTATCTCTTGTAGTATTGTACACTTCTCCTACTAAAAGATGATCAATCCAAGGAGTCTTTTGAGGATTCAATTACTCGAAATATCAACGACTTACATGGAATCAGAACTACCTTAAGAAAATCCTATTTTCTCCTCCTTTATTTGATCCACAAATGGCCACTAACGACCTAACCACCATCACACCAGAAAAGCCATAAACGTCACCAAGCTACCTCTTCAACTACGTGGGAATGTTAGTAAATATGATTTATTTAGTACTGTATTTTAAGAGGTGAAGATGTTTCATTATACTTTTCATACTTATCTCTTGTATGATTGTACACTTCTCCTATTTACACAAGATCAATCCAAGAGTCCTTTGAGGATTTAATTAACTGAAATATCAACGACTTACGGATGTAATTAACATGAATATTTGAGTTAGTTTCGTTTAGTTTGAGTGGTATTTAAACCTTGAGGTAAAAAATTCAGCCTTTAAATTTCATATCAAACTTTTTAAGACGGTCAGGAGTTCAAGTGACGCTTTTTAAATTCTCGAGATTCAAAAAATAGTTTTTAGGAATAAATCCTAAGATGACCAAAAAAATTCAGAAAGTACCGAAACAACTCCGATTTTTTAAAAGTGTTGTAACAATGTTAAGTATTTGTCAAATATTACCATTGTACCCAATTGATTCAAGACCGGTGTTGACTAAGCAAATTCCGACATTGAACATCCCAGACATGACCAATATATCCTTGCTTAGATTTCTAAAAGTTCTTGGACGATTTTACCCTCCTTGAGTTTGCCTAACTGTCAGAATCTAAAAAGAATTCTAGAGTTATATCAGCACTTAATTTTGATTTATAGGATTACATCCGCACTTATTTATCAAATTTGGGATTGGATCGGATATTTTCAAACACTTTTCAAAATCACAACAAACAAAAGACGGGTGATATTATCATCCTTTTTCTTCAGATTAACGGCGAAGTATTGTCCCACGAAGCCCACCCTAGGATGAACATTAAGAGATTTTGGGATTTCGGTGGATGCACTTCACTTGAGTTTCCTCCCTACGCATTGCATCTATATATGGTCAAATACGACGCCATTGGGGATGACATTCTTCTGGCCTGATCGGAGGGGAATTAGCTGCAAACATCCTGATGCAACTCCAATTGCCATGGCTAGATCGTTCCGGAAACTCTATATGATTGGCACAGACGTAGCCTTCGATGCCTTCATTTTTTTTTCCATTTTCGAGGATCTATTTTCTCCAACTGGCATCGGTAGTGTCGGTGGCGAGTATTAGCGGTGGCATTCCGGTAGAAGTTTGGCTACGGCAACGAGTTTGGAGGAACGGGGAAGACAAAAAAAAGGAATAGGGAAGACAAAGATGCAAATCACAGAGGGCAAAATGGATTTAAGGTTTAGGAGATCGAATCAAAACGCACATTTACATTTTACTTATCTTTTATTATTTTTCAGTTGGAATGGTATTTCAATCATTTTCAACAATTCCGACGAAAACCGACGAGTTCAGAGTCATTTTAACACTCTCGGAGATTGTTTCGGCACTTTAAAAAAACATGAGATCATTTTCGCACATATTTCTTCTTCTTTTTTAATAAAACCCTATTTATGAAAGAAAAATGAGTCCTTTGTGCCCTTCAACTATCTCCAACTACACTTATGATGGCGCAACAAAATGTGACGAATGAAGCAAAATTCTACTCCACAAACAAAAATGATCAAAGTTTGTGGTCGATGTGATATCAGTTATCCATGATATGACTGTTGACCATTATCCACGGACGATAGCATATGTACTTCTACCCACATCGCACTCAAATCGAGCATTGGATCATACTCAAATCGAGTATTGGATCACTAATGATACGCAACTTTTCCCTCAAGATTGTGAGCATCTCAACTTTACAGTTTGCAAATTCACCAGCAACACTAAATGGACAAATTTATTTCTGAAAATAGGTTAAGACTACAAGTGATTTCACTAGGAAAAAATACTTCATTCTATTTTATACTCCAAATTTTATTACCAAAGACATAATTATCACTGTTAGTAATGTGATTTGGTCAAAACTAATCAATAAGTTACTTTTTCAGCCGATGGTACGATCCAAAGGAAAGATGGGCTGTTTGACCGTTTACAACAAGCAAAACATGTACATTAGCATTCAGCAAATTCAAATGACATTTCCAAAACAGTAAGCAAAAATTACAAATAAAATAACAATTGCTCAACTCAATCTACCCCAGAACGCCGTTGATTCTGGGGAGGCACAATGCCCCCATTCTAACCTAGAAAAGATGTCTAGGTGGACATGGCATTATCAATTGATTGAAGTGCTTGATTGGCGTAAAAACGCACATCGACATCAGGATCCTCAGTGAGCTCCACTAGTACGGGACGAATGCTCTTCTCCGTCACCTAAGTAAAGAACCCACATTCCGAAAAAATGGATTACAAACAACATATCGAGGTTTGACAATAACACAAGGTCCAGTAGAGTGTGCAAGCAAATGCAGTGACACAGCCTAGACTCACTTTTGTGAGGGCACGGGATTAGATCAGGCGTATAAGTAATTCTTCTAGTTTGAAAACATACCGATTGGTCAACGATGGGAATTAGGGACTGCAACACCTTTGCAACGTTAAATTTAATGTTTGGAACTCTGTAAAAGAGAAGGTGTCAGCCGTCCAAATCCAAGAACTCTCCTCTGTACTAGGATTACTAGTGAATAAACATTAGTCGATTACCTGTCCTTTGATGCAGTAACAACCACCGGAAGCAGCTTTGAACAAGTTATCTCAGAGCCCATCACAGGAGCAAGCAGTGAGATAGTTCGAAGAACAGTCATTCTGTATAAATAGTGTGGATTGGTAACCATATCCACAACCTGAAAAGAAGATGGCTTACTAGTCTATTCAACAGGTCGAGAAAAACAACATAGCTACAATAAAATCATTTTAAAAATCCTAGGAGAAGTAACGTGAAGTACCTACAGAGACACTCAACCCTACAAGAAGATTTTCAAATCAGCTCCTATTTGACATAGAAAATCAGTAAAAGTTTTTTTTGGGTTCTTCACATTATTCTGTAGGTGGAATATTATGTTGGTATTTCCTATATCATTATTCCAGAAATAAGCCAAGAAAAGTGAGACCATTACAGGATCTGCCTCTTCTAATCTAGACAAGAAAATATAAATCACATCAAAACTTCAGTAGAAACATCACAATAGCCACTCAACTTGCAGTAAATGGTGTATACTGATGCTGTACTTGCGGCAATCAATAATATTACAGTAAAGCAGATAATTATCAGATAAATAATATGTACATAGCTAGTGTACAACCAATAGTATTAATATTAGTGATTTTTAACCCCTTGAAGCTACTACCATCAAGGTGGACAGACCAACAGCAAAGAGGTAAGTGGACAGAGTGATTTGTTTTTAAACATGGGTCTTAGAGATCAGACCAGAACACCACAAGTGCACAATATAAACTAATTAAATAAACCTGAGGAACAATATGCTGCATGGCCCACTCTGGACCAAACTCTTCGGCAAGGCGTTTAAGATTATTAGCTGCTGCATCTCTGATTGAAAAAACCTGCAGCAGAAAGCCAGAGCTTTCAGACAAGTTAAGTAACAGCAACCATTTCCAGACCGATTCAAAACAACTTTTCCCAAAAGTGATATGCGCCCTAGTGGAGAAGAGAGGATCAGTCAACTGATCATAGGTTTAACCACATTACAGTGAAAGATATGGGCGCATCTTAACATTTGGATATGAGAGTAAGATAGAAGTGGCGTGGAATTGAAATTACTGGTAGGGAGAATTTAATACTTTTTCACTGAATCCCTATGAAAGAGATTTCCCTTTAAACTAGCTGATTTGGAAATTCAATGCTCTACTGGATGCTAGTTGTAAGGTTTTACATCACTACCTCAGTCATCAGTTAAGACAGAACTCAGATTGAAAGAAGCATAGAATGACAGTTAAAGTAGATCTAATTGCTTATTTTACCAACCTTGTCCTGTAACCACTGCATGCAAAGAGCACCAAGCTTATCATCAAAAAAGCCTACACCCAGTTGGCTCGCCAACAAAGGTATATATTCTATGATTGCAAGGCGAACTCTCCAGTGTCTATCTTCTGCAAGCTCAACAATAGCTGGCAGTAGAGATTGTGATAATAAATCGATACCGATGACCTGCAGATAAAAACAAAAGTCCCGCAAACAGATAAGAACAAGGATAATCCAGATCGAATACACTTGAGCATTACGTGTAAGTTCACACTTCACAGATAGTAAAAACCAAAAATTTTGATGGTGGCATGCTCCATTCAAATACTGTAGAAATATTCCAAATGGAAGGCCTGGTAATGGACAAATGAAGAAAACGCAGAGCAACAAGCAACAAAATATAAGAGTACTAGTATATCTTAAAACTCCACAAACCTGGTTGACTTGATCTAGTTTGCTAATAATGTTGAGGCGTACATCCGGAAATTCATCCTTGAGAAGGGAGAGAAAAATTGGTAGAAGTTGTTCGATGGTTGCATCCTGCATTACAAATTTGAATTGGAAACTTAAGTGAGTACGATAACAGCAAGATGGGTATGGCTAGGAAAGTATGTTAACCTTTTCCATTCAACAGTTTTTAACTTAGTGCTGATGGAAAGATGATTTCATCAATCATATATTTAGCTGTCAAGTTGAAATATCAATGATGAATATGCTTACCTTTCCTAAAACAGGAGCCATGCCCATAATAACAGAAGCCAAAGCTGATCTAACATGCTGGGAAGAATCTGATGAAAGTTCCTGAAACAAGATGCAACAATATGTTAAAATATAGATGTAAATCTGATGGATCCTGAAAAGGGATTTGATGTCACAGTCTATACCTTCACACATGGAAGAATATGTTGGATAGCAAGATCTGGACTGAGTATTCTACAGAATTTGGTGACTTTACCAGCAGCAGCTATACGTACTTCAGCTTCATTATCACGAAGTAGACGCACATAAGCAGGAACCAGGTCCGTCCTACAAACCATCATAATAACCACTGTTAGATAGATGTTTTATGAAGGTCACGTTTCTGACTAAAAGTCAGAAGGAAAACTGAAGGATGATAGCAATATTGCAAGATAATGAACCAACAAATGACATTTATAGTCAGTAATATCAACTGAGGAATACTCAAAAAGCTTCCAAATTACTTACTAAGACAAACAAGCTGAAGAGCTTATCTTTAAGCAGAAAAGATGCAATCAATAAAGAGTTCTACAAAGGCAGGCAATTAAAACACATGCCTGAGAAAAGAGCAAATGGAAAAAATACCTGGTAGGTTCAGGTCCAACAGCTTCACATAGTTCATACAATTGGTTCGCCACCATATATCTTACACGCCAAGATTTATCCTGACGTAAGAGAACAAAAATATAAGACTTTTGCATGCATTATATCAAAGCAGACAAGTTCAAAACTTCTATGGCAGAAAATACTTTATAGCTAGAGGCATCAGTCCCCTCAATTAAAATGGAAATCACACCCAACCGGGCTCTGGCTCTATCACTGAACTAGCAATAAGCTTAAAGCAAGGTACATCAACGTTTTATATGGTACCTGGGAGAAATTAACAATAACAGGCAGCACATGTGCAACACAATCTTGGGACTCCAACAGCTTGCCTAGGGCAGCACAACCCTCTACAGCCAGTAAACGAACAGAATCTTGATCTGAAAATTGGTTATAAACCATGAGTCAGGTCATTTTATCTATATGCTCCGAATGAATTGCTGCTAAATCATTCTCCGCTGTCATTGAAGACATAAATGATTTCCAAACCAAAGAAAACTTAGAAAATCAGGACCAACTAACTAGTTGCATGTTTTCCCTCTCTAGTAATGCATTTCAAGCATTTTAGATTCATATTGACTATACTTGTCTAGAAGAGCTTTAGATTGCATTTAAAACAATTAAGGATCCAATGGTAATGCTTGTCATTTCAGGTTTTGGTTCCTTAACAATTTAAGTCCTATTTATATACTAATCCCATCCCAATTTAAGACTCATAATTATTATGTTTTTCATGGTTTTCAATAAACATGACCATTAAACTAAATATTATTAAAAGTTGATATTTTAAACATACGTGTAACGACGAATCCAATAAGACCTCGCGTGATAATATCCAAACCTATCTAATGATGATATTTTAAAGCCAAACTTAATCAATTTTGACCAAATGAGAGTATCTATGAACCTTAAATTGGGAGGGAGGGAGGGCAAAGCACTTTCATCACCTCCTACTAACATGTAATAAACAATAATGGAGCTTCAACATTCTAAATTGAACATTTATAACTAAGCAATTTTGCAATGTAACCATTACCATCTTGTGTGAGGTCCTCAAACATAGTCATGATGTCAGCCTTGAGATGAGCAGGTTCAACTGTAGCAGCAAACTTTCCTAAGTTTGTTGCAGCAGCTCTTCTAACCATTGGCATGTCATCTTGACAAAGTTGGCTGTATATCGAACGAAGTTCTGTCTTCAACGTGGCAGATGCACTTGCATATGCAATATGGAAAAGTCCACATGCTGAAACTCGAGCAGTAAACCATTCACCAGCTGCAAGCCTCTGAATAATCCACATTTATTAATGCAAAGAAGGGTCATTTGGAAACAAACCACTAGGATCAAACATAAGATAAACTAAAATAGGTATGTTATAGAATCTTTATAGATAGACATCATTCTTGCCAGCGCACCGCAGCATAAAGATGTTAACTTAACCATCTCATATTTTATTCAGCCTCAAAATCATGGCATATAATAGTATATCTAAGATTACCATTGCAAGTGATAAAATTGAAAACTTCTCATTCCTGGCTACAAGGACATTCTATCATAAATTGTATAAGAAGTAAGAGCAGTTATCAAACCTTCACGAGAGGAATAAACCACTCAACCAAATCATTTTCCCTCATCTGCGACCCGATCCTACACAGGGACTCCACAGCTTTATCTCTCACACACGTCTCCTCAACGGTGCAAAGTGTCTCAAGAGGAGGCAGCAAAACATGGGCATGCTCCACACCCCCGACGTAAGGAATGAACATTCCCAACTCCTCTGCCATCGCAAGCAGCACCTCATCATCATCATCATTGTTCTCACTAAGAAAAGGAATAAGCTCCTTCCGCGTCCTCTCTTCCCCAAGGGCACGCGCGATCGTATTCAGCCTACGTATAGAATTGAGCCTCAGCTGAATGTCATCGTTCTTAAGCTCATCAATTAGCACAGCTATTGGGTACAGCGGCTCGTCCACCATTGCCATCTCGCCCTATCCGATAAACAACTGCTAAATTATTCCCACTAACACACAGTACAGAAATAATTTTACAAAAGAACAATAATTTGCAAACGGGGAGATTAACAATAAACCAAATCTTAAAATCCGCCAAGGCAATGAAAAGCATGAAATGGTTAAATAATAAATTATTTATATTCCGTCATTTGCAAATTCCTTCTAATAACTTCGAATCGACAAACAAAATTGTACGAGCTACAGAAGATGAGATCTGGATACAGGTCCGAATTCGTAGTACGTATAGATGCTCAAGATAAAAAATAATTAAAAATAAAATATATACGATAAGTAAAGATAGAATTGTTCGAAGGTGGAAACCGGAGGCGGGAATTTACCGGTAGTATGTGTTCCCGCCGGCCTCTTCAGATTCGAAGGCTTTTGCTCAGAGAGAGATTGAGAAACAGAGAGAAGGGAAATTGGTTACTTTCCCTGGGATTTTAAATTATTGAAATTTCTATTGGATTTTGTCTGGCTTTCATATAGCTGAAGCTTCGAGTGGGTTCAGAAGCCCAAAACACATGGACTTTGCTATCTGGGCTATACAATGAGAATTTATTTAGAAATTCCTTTTTCATCAATGCATTCATACTACCTCCGTTTTTTTGAATGTGGCAACATAACTTTAGGTGTTTGGATTTAGGTGAATGAAATGAGTGGATGAAATTAAATATAGAAAGGGAAAATTAGAATGAGTGGATGAAATTAAATATAGAAAGGAAAAATTAGAATGAGTGGATGAAATTGAAGGAACATTGTCATAAAAGGAAAGTGTGTCAAATTCACAAATACAATAAAAAAAAAAGGAAAGTGTATCAAATCCAATGAAACAAAGGGATTATGCAATGGTATAAGGTGAGATGACAATTCCACTTGACTCATGTATAGGGTGGAGCATGTGCAATAGTAAAACCACAAAGAAACCACAAGAGTGGTTTCTTTCCATTAAATATCCAATCTCTCTCTTCCACCTCACCAAAAGCAACCACAAAGAAACCACTCCATTTTTACATTCACAGTTGTAGAAACCACTTCATGTACCCCACTTAATTTTCTCTATCCTAATCATTAATTTTACCTTCAATATTTAATTAAAATAAATTTTCCAATCCAAAATAAATTGAAATATGAAATTTTATAATACACTTTTAGTCTGACCAGATATAACAAATTGAAATTTAAAATATTGATTTAGTCTAACAAATTATTACAAACACAAAAGAAATTAAAAATAAAAATATAGAAAATTTTAAAGTAACTTTTTAAAATATAAAATATCTTTTTAATATAATATCTTTAATATATAAAAGTAATTTTTAATATAAAAAACTTAAATCAATATTTTAATATAAAAAATTATTCAATAAAATAAAATAAAGAAAGGTGATCAGAAAGGTGGAAAATAAAAAAGGGGGATAGGAGGTTGAAAAAAACTTGGGCGGATGAAAACAAAAAAAAAAGTGAGGCTGGCTCTGGCTGACAAGGGGCCTCACGGGTGGGGAAAATATGGATGGGGTGGGTTGCTTTCAAGAACAACTATGGTCTGGTTTCTTTCACTTCAGACCATAAAGAAACCATGACTGTGGAGTTTTGTAGTTTCTTTGTGGTTTCTTTTCAATAAGAAACCATTAAAAAACTCTCATTGCACATTCTCTGAGTCGTCTACCTCAGGCCCGCTAACCTAGAATTTAAGGGGAAATCAGGGAGGAGGAAATGAGCTTGGGTTTGCACATCCAACGCAAAGTGTTGTGCCTAGTGAGGCAATCCTAGTGGTTAAAAAAAGTGGTTATGCTGAGTCTTTTTTTCTATTACCTCGTTCTTTTATTACTGGCACATTATTATTTGGACTGTTTTTTTATACATAAGGAGAAATGTGTTGGAATAGTGTCCTTCAGTCAATGTGTATTTTTCATATATAGTTGGAGGATTAATTACGGAGATAATTAATTCA
>JAULKJ010000014.1:5022399-5036668 GCA_032355405.1 Rubia balearica
AATATGCGGTCAAACTTTGCTTTTGGAACAGTGTCCCAAAAGCAACTGTGCAAATTAAGCTGGGACGGAGGGAGTACCACATTTTAAAATAAAGTGCATTGGACACAACACAACCCAGCTTAAAATATAAAAAAATTGCTGGCCAAAACTATAATCATGGGGACCACGACAAATCTCAATCGGGAATCGGGATTATTTAATTTTTGAGTCGCAAGTCTTGAATTAAATGCAAGACGCAATTGAATATCCCAATTTCCATGTAGCAGCCGGTTGAAATTTACAACCACCAAATCTTTGTTTCTTCTTCTGTCCAAATGCGAATGCTCCTCGGGGGCCATAGTTTTGAATCGGCATGTCAAAGTTGGGATATGCGTGTTATTTAATATCAACATTCTCCTATTAGGTAATTTGTGTAGTGATTCAAAAAATCATCCACTTAATTGCATTCAGGAAAGTTTCAGGAAAGACGATATTTTCATAAATTTCTGCACAGTTTACAGTGATTTTTATCTTTAATGTTATAATTTTTTATAAAATTTAAATATTGTATTTTAAAAGTAAAACAAGTAATAATATATATTTTAATGTGAAAATATAAAAAATATATTTTCAAAATTTAGTGTATGTAATTTAACAAATTTAGCGTATAAGGTAAACAATAAGTGATATGTCCATAAGCTTATAGACAGGCTGTCTGTCAGGAGACTCACTCTTCAAATATTATATTGCTTTCCGATAGTATGGCAGTGTTCCACATCTATAAATTTCCACATATTAAAAAATGGAAAGTATATAAAGTACGATAAGTAAAGAAAAATCAGTTATAATAATATAAACAAACATAAAAAGGTAAATGTATTGAATAACTTAATAAGTAATTAAAAAGGTAAATGTATAGAAGAAAAAAAACATTTTGGGATATGACATTTGTCTAGTGACTCACTCCAAGCATTAAAATCTTAACCAAGATTAGGAGTCATTTAAAACTAAAATTTACTCCAAAATTAGACAAACAAATTATAAGAACATGGAATAATTGATCAACCTCTAAAGCTTCAATGATCCTTCTTCATTCAATTTTCAATGATTGTTCTGAGTGGCTAGAAGAATTCCCTACAAATAACACCACAAACCCCGTAGACAATCAATAAACTAACATTAATAAAAACGAAGAAGAAATAAATTGCAAATCCGTTTACTCTGAAACATTAATACGGGAAAATGAGGGGAAAAACACATAAAAACATTGAGGAGCTCGGTCGAAAAACACTAGACTTGTCAGTCCCTGAGTTAATTCACCATGATTCAGTTTGAATCACGGTGACTCGGTATCACAAATTAAATTTTTTTGAAAGCCATCTTCCAACAACATTAGGTTCTTTCATCCTCCCCCACAACTTTAATTGAAAGATGAATTTCTAGTCATGGATCTCAAATATAATGTTTCGAATACATAAACAAACACTTTTTGAAGTATAATTCATAAAGAATCGATTTTTCTTCACAAAAACATAACTTAGACCAAAAATATTTTTGTTTATAGAATACAATTTCAATAGTGTATAAATCGATAACCAAAACAAGATTACCAACCAAAAGTTCCACTTAGATATCAAAAACATAGCAGCACCGCAACTTGTCGGTGACTCAACATGACTCACTGCAATTCCATAGAACTCAGGGCAACTCATTAGATCTGAGGATGAGTGATTGTAATTATACGAAAGCCATTTTCCAACCTCATTAGATCCCGTCATACCCGTAAAAAATTTATTAGGAAAATGAATTCCAAATCGTAAATATCAAGTTTCAATTACACAAATCAGACACTTTTTGAAGTTTAATCCACAAAGAATCGACTCTTCATAAAAACATAATTCACACCCAAAAAGCATTTTTTTGTTTTAAAAAATAAGGTTTCAAGAGTGTATAAATATGGAACCAAAAAAGATTTCGAACCAAAAGTAGCGTTTTGAAAACAAAAACATAACAACACCAGGTCGATGACTTAGTCCAACTCTCCCAATTACATTTGAGTCATGGGTTGGAGATATACATGAAAACATTAGAAGATCCGAGGAAGACCTTGGAATTCAAGAAATTAAATATGAACAAACTAACTCTCTGCCTGACCTAATGGACTTAAAACACAAAAAAAAACACTTTTACTAAAAGCTTTAACAGATGAAAACATGTTTTGGAAACAAAAATCAAATATTAAATGGGTTAAAGAGAGTGATGATAATGAAAAAATCTTTCACCAAACGGTTATACAGAAAATAATTAAACAAGCCATCACAAAAATAAAAATCACCTCGGGCCAGTGGTTGGAAAATCCAGAGGAAATTGAAGGGAAAAAAAGCTATTAGTTTTTTCAACACTCTCGTCACGGAAGATTCAGGATGCTCCAGCATCTTCGAATCTCACTTTCTCTCTCAAATCCCAGAACTCTTATCCCAACAGGAAAACCAAAACCTACTCATATTTCCTACCTTACAGGAAATCAAAGAGATAGTTTTTTTCCTAAACCAAAATGGCTCTGTGGGCTCAGAAGGTTACACGGAAAAAAATTTCAAAGCTAATTGGGACACCATAGGTAAAAAGGTATCCTAGATGGTGCAAAACACTTCTTCAAATGAGCTGATATTCCTAATGGAATCTCTAGCACATGGATCTGTCTTATACCAAAGAAAGAAGTTCCAGTCACTTTTGCGGATCTTCGTCCTTTTAGTCTATCAAACTTTGTCGATAATTTTTTTTCAAAGCTTTTAGTTAGTAATAGTCTTTCTTCATACATGCCCAAAACATCTCATAGCATCAATTTTCCTTATGAAGGGCAGAGAGATTGCTGATAATGTCATTTATTTAAGGGGAATGACAAAATTTTAAACAAAAAACAAAGGAACCCTAACTGATTTTTGAAACTAGACTTAGCCAAAGCTTTTGACCGAGGCAAATGGAGTTCTCTAAAACTGATACTGACTAGATTTGGTTTTAATCTAGAGTTTACTAATATAATTCTTTCTAATCTATCCTCAGCTAGTTCTCTGTCATTATTAATGGAAAACCAGTTGGATTCTTTAAATCGAGCAGAGGAATAAAACAGGGAGATCCATTTTCCTCGTTTTTATTCAATATTTTCTCTGAAGTTTTTACGAGAACCCTAAGCTTCATCTTCAGTAAAGGGAAACTGAATTAATTTCAGCTCACAAAAGATGCAATTTACATTTCTCATCTAAGTTACGATGATGTCACAATTATAATCTTGCAAATAACAAGATAAAATGTAATCAGACTAAAAGCTTTCTTGAAGTCTTTGAAGAGGTTACTGGACAAAAAACTAATTTTGTAAAAAGTAACTTTTTTGTAATTAGACATGCTACTCAGGTCCAGACTTTATTAATCAGCTCCAAACTAGAGATGGAAAAAAAGGTAACTTCCCTTTCTCTTATTTAGGTTGCCCCATAAATATGGGAAAGCTAAAAAAATATTCATGTTTAGCAATTATTTGAATTGTATGATAGCAAATTGCTCATCTGGAAGAATAGGTGGTTATCTATGGCAGGTAAACTAACACTATTCCGATATGCTTTCCATCCCTCAACACCTATGGGAAGTCTTTAAACCCCCTACCTCAGTAATTAAAACCCTAGAAAAGAAACTTTCTTGGTTTTTCTGGGGAGTCTGAAAATGACCAACAAAAGGTATGGAAAGTTTGGAGAAAATGTTGCTTGCCTAAAGATAAAAATGGGTCTAGGCTTAGAAAATTCAAGGATGTTATAAAGACTTTCTCACTCAAACTTAGGTGGAAATACCAAGGCATCTTGGTCCTAGTTTTTGTGGTCTTTAACTCCTAGTAGCAGAACCTCTTAAAACTGGACTAGAATTAAGGAAGTTAATGACATAGCTGGACTAAACACTAGAGTATTCCTTGGAAAAGGATCAACTAATTTCTACTCATCTAACTGGAGTATACTTGGTTGCTTACGAGATTTATGCCCACAACTACTAACTTTTACACCTACACATTCTACCATCTCAGATTTCATCACTAACAAGTTTTCTTTCTCTCACATGTGCAAAACATCCCTATACAGATCATGAACATACTGCAGGAGGCACAATGTAACTACAACACTAAAGATAGACTCATTTGGAAAGATTTACCAAATTGCAACTTTCAGTTCAAACATGCCTATCAGGCAGTGACAGAGCACAAGAGAAATCTAGGAGCACTATTTTTTTTTTGCCATTCGAGACTTCAGAGAAAGGTTTATGTTTTTTTTGTGGAAACTTGTGAATGCTCTTTTGCCATTTGATGATATAATTTATTTCTCTAAGATCAATGTGGCATCTAAATTCCCTTTCTTCTCTAACTGTGATGCTATATCTCACATTTTTTAATGATTGCTATGTGGCTGAGACTATCTGGATAGTTTTTGAAGGTTTACTTGGAAATGGGCAAGATAGTTTTCATACCATTTTTGATAGACTATCCTTCTACTGGTCTATGACTGGAACTTCAAACATACACACCAATCTTATACACATTTATACCATCTTTAGTGTGCTGGCAATTATGGAAGGCTAGGAACTCTCTGTTATTTGATAACAGTAAGTCACAGAAACCTAAGCTCATAATGGAAATAAAAAATGATGTTTTTATGGTATTTTACACTAACATATCCCTAGTAATTTCAGAAATGATACAGATGGGTTGAGACTGGTTTAATTCCAAAGGTTAGGCCCCCCAAAAAACCTAAAATCAGTAAAATCAAGTGGGATAGACCACTCAGGAACTACAAAGTCAATACTGATGCTTCATGGGCTCAAACTGACAGATCATATAGCCTAGGAGTAATTATCAGAGACAATAATGGTAAATTGATTCATCCTTTTAGCAGAAAAGGCAATGCTATCAAAAGCCTTCATGCAAAACTCTTGGTTATAAAGTTTGCTTACCAATTAGCTTTTACCTTAGGCCTTAATGATTACACCACCGAAACTGATTGTGTAATGGCTTTAAACTGTATTCATGATCCTTTAAAGGCTCTGTGAAAACTTTTCTATACAGCCACTGACTAAAAAGGTTTAAATATTCATCTCATTTCCCAGTACATATACAAACACACTAACATGGTGGCTGATCACTTGGCTAAGTTCGCAAAAATTCATATTCAATCCGATAGATCTTGGCACTTCCATGAATAAGACCAGAGGGCTAAATGCCTATTATATTTTGATAGAATAGGACTTGCTTCAGTTAGAGTTCCAAATTAGAATGGATGTTTCTCATAAATTCCATTGTCTTTATCAGATACAGTTCGCACTTGACGAGCCAAAATCCAGCCAAGGCAAAAAAAATATCAAGAAAAATGGAGGTACTCTCAGACCATTGCTACTGGATTACTCAAGCACAACACAAATAAAAGAAGAACAAAAAAGAGGCCGAACGAAGGGCCAGAAACGAGCTCCAGTTTTTAGATATGAGGATGATGGATTAAACTTTTTCGAAAGTCATTTTCAACACCAATAGATCCTGTCATCCTCCAAGATTATGGAGTCATTTAAAACTAAAATTTCCTCCAAGATTAGACATACAAAAAATTATAAGAACATAGAATAATTGACCAACCTCTAAACCTTCAATGATCATTCTTCATTCAATCTTCAATGATTCTTCTGAGTGGCCGGAAGAATTCCCTACAAGAAACACAATGAACCTCATAAACAATCAGTAAACTAATATTAATAAAAATGAAGAAGGAATAAATTACAAATCATTTTACCCCTAAAAATTAATATGGGGGAAATGGGGGAAACATGTAAATACATTGAAGAACTCGGTCGAAAAATATTAGACTAGCCAGTGGTTCAATTCATTTCACCATGATTCGTCTCAATTATGGTGACTAGGTAGCTATGAGAATTATTAAAAAAAAATTCAAAAGCATTAGGTTATTTCACCCGCTACCAATTACACAACTTTATCTGGAAGATAAATTCCAAGTCATAGATCTTAAATATAAGGTTTCAATTACACAAACCAGACACTTTTCGAAGTATAATCCACAAAGAATCGATTTTTCTTCATAAAAACATAAATCATACCAAAAATAATTTTGTTTAAAGCAAGAGTGTATAAATCTGCAACAAAAACAATATTTCAAACCAAAAGTTTGCACTTTTGAAAACAAAAACATATATAGCAGAACCACAACTTGTCGGTGACTCGGTTCATTTGAGGATGACAGATTGAACTTTTTCGAAAGCCATTTTATCAACCCATCAGAGCTGGTCATAGTCATCACAAATTCATTAAGAAAATAATTCCAAATCGTAGATCTCAGGTTTCAATTACACAAATTAGACATTTTTTGAAGTATAATCCACAAAAGAATCGACTGTTCAAAAAAACATAATTCAGACAAAAAATATTTTTGTTTAAAAAATAAGGTTTCAAGAGTGTATAAATATAGAACTAAAACAAGAATTTGAACCAAAAGTAACGTTTTGAAGACAAAAACATAACAGAACCACAAGATTTTGAACCAAAAAATTGCCTTTGAAAACAATTACATAGCGCACCACACGTCGGTGGCCGAATCTGACTCACCACGATTCTATCTGAATCACAATGGTTAAATAGATCTGAGGATAACGGATTAAACTTTTCCAAAAGTTAATTTCAAAGCCATTAGATCCCGTCATCTCCAAGGCTTTTTTCAACAAGGAAAGACACAAAAAAGCCATGAAAAGGGGCCCCAACCACAAGTTTATTTGGAAAATTTAGTTGGAAAATAAATTCCAATTCAGTTGCACAAACTAGACACGTTGAATTATAATCCATAAAGAATCAATTTTTTTTACCAAAATAAATTCAGACCCACAGTATTTTTGTTTGAAAAATAAAGTTTCAAAATTTGTAGTAAATTTGGAACCAAAATAAGATTTTTCAGAAAGAGATATTGAGGTGTTATTTATCAACAATAACCAAATAACATAAAGTTGGCTACACATTGCCACACATTGACCTTTTTACAGTAGCAAAGGGCAGAAAAGCAGAGACTTTTGTTTGTTGTGTCCATTTTCTTTTTTAACCCTATTTTAACCCATTTTAATTCCCCCCCCCCCCTTCTGGGATTGCATTTCAAAATTTGGATTCAAATCGGAAGAAAAAAACCAAAAACATTATCAGCAAAGACCCAAAAAACAGAAGTAAAAATCATTCGGAAGACCCAAAAACCCAAAAAAATCATAAGCAAAAAACGATCTGCAAAAAACGAAGAGCTTTCCACACTTGGATCGAAAGAAAAAAATAACAAATATCATATTGGGAAAAAGAAAGCACATAGCTTTCCACGCTCAGATCGGAAGCAAAAAACGATCGAAAATTAAAAAAACAATGAACATATCCGATCGAAAAAAAACCCACAAAGCATTCCACACTCAAATAAAAAAAAAAGAGAAGTTCAAGAGAATTAAGAGAATTGAGAGAGAAGAGAGATCTGTGGAATTTGATAGGAGAAGAGAGAGAGAGTTTTCAGAGAGTAAATATTACGTCAAAAACTAAGGGCCCACGAAATTAATCCCTCAATGACCCAGTAAAAATACTCACAACTTAGAGAGCTAAAGGGTATTTTTTTTGAATGGGTATAATGGACCATATTTGGCTAATGTAAACTTATGAAATATACCCTAGGATAGGGCAAAATAGAAAGTGTGTTAATTGAGTTGGAACGGAGGGAGTAACTTTAATCCAAAAATATTATTGTTTAAAAATTAAAGTCAAACAAACAAAAACAGAGCAACACCATAACTCTATGGACTCAGTTCGACTAACCACGATCCCATCTAAGACACGGTGACTTAGTAGATGTGAAGATGGCGGACTCTGACTTTTTCGAAAACCATTTTCCAATGAGAGAAGAACAGAAAGGCTGGTGGAAGGGAGGGAATTGGAGAAGAGTGACTAAGACTTAAAGTGAGTTTTAGGAAAAAAGAAATAAGGAGGGGAGCGGAAGATTTAGTGTAGTTATAAATGCGAATCCAAAGTGGGCTGACCGTTTAAAGAATCAGAACACATTATTTATGCTATTTAACAAGATCATCAAGGGTATTCAAGTCATTTTCATTGCCTACCAGTCTCAAAACGAAAATATAGTAAAATCTTAAATTCATGATGTGACTAGGAAAATAGGAGGGCCAATCAAAAAGTGACTCATAGACTTTCCCGTTTAAGGAAACGAAGTTATACTAATACTATTATTAGTTAGTACTAATTTAGTTAAGAGTAGTATTCTATTGTACAAACTGAAAGTCAAAATCAGAGAACCAACTACCTCGTCATAACTAAACCTGTTAAATTAGTAACTACAGATGAACCAACACCTATACTTTTGCAGTTGTCTGCATCTGCTTTCATAGTAAAAAATCTTTCATATGATGTCTGCTCACCTCTTTTACTACCATGAACAACAGAATGCAGTTTGTTTACTGGGCTCCTGCTGCGCCTCCCCGACGTCTTCCACTTCAGTTTCAAGAGCACATCGTCTTTTGATAGATCGCGGACTGCTGGAGGTTCACACGTCGTCTTGTTTTCTTTATCTTTCTTTTGAGTCTCCGTGAGACCTGTTTTATCACCGGTTGCCTTTGTTTTAGCACCCAAGTTGATCGCCGCTAGCTTTGTTTCGCATCCAGTTATCTTTGATACAAGATCAGGCCTTTCTTTTAATTGATTCCAACCATTGTTGAACCATTCTTGAGAAAGCCTCATTTCAGTGCAGCGAAAAACTGATTCTCGCTTCTCACCTGGAAAAAGCAATGAAAACAGGTTAGCAAAGCTACTTGAAGAAGGAAAATGCGTTGCCTGCCGGAACAATGAAAGCATGGCAAAAAGGTTGGCAGAGAGATCTGACCTGGTAAGTAAACACGAAAGCGATCTTCATGTTGTTTCTCAATCACGATACCCTCCCACCATCCATCATGCTGAAACACATCGACAATGGTCCCAAGATTAAACACAACTTTTCCATTGTAAGACTTCATTGCAGGTCTAACGGTAGTCCTCCCACCAAATCTTATGCCTAATTTGTCAGATGCTGCAACCTTAAATGCCAATATCCATTCCTACAAGAAAAAAGTAGAGGGGATGACAGTCAAATACAGGAGTGAAGAAACCTGGATAAAATACTTCAGAGGGAATAATAAATAGCCAAAAGCAAGGCAAATGTCCTAACCTCAAGATTCTTATCTTCATCGATAGCATCCATGATATCCACATACCGCACTTTCACCTTTTCTTTGTGCTTCTTGACAATCTGAGCCCTGAACCAGCAGCCATTGATCCCACTATCTTCAGAAAGCACTTCAACTTCTGAGCCAACGTCTAAATGTTGATTCTTTTGCTCTGCAGCAATTTTATTGGATATGGAAGGTGAGATTTCTCCCGAGACACCACCTGAACCCATCTGACCTTTGGATTTAGAACTCACCGAATTGCCACCACACTTCTGTAAAGTTGAGCCAGCAGCCATTATTTTATTGTCATGCTGTGGAGCTTTGTCACACTCTTTGGCCCATCGAAGCTTCTTCGGGGGCCTTTTCTCAGCAGCATCAGTAGCATGTTTATCCACCTCTTGACCAGCATCCACCGGCTGATGCTTCTTAGGACAATTAAACCATCTCACTAAATCCTGTTTCCAGTAACCTTTAACTCTGGTAACATCGAATGTCTTTACTTCGTCCTTGTCAAACAGCCTGTGGCATACGAATGGTTCCATCTGAGAACGAGTTGCCCGATTCAAATATAGTTCATAGTGCTCAGGACTAAGCACAGTAGCGAGTCCATCAATGCACTCGATACTGATATCTTGAAGACAAAGAGAAAACAAAATCTCTCTGTCATAGTTATGTTGAGGCAGATCGATACCAACCTCATCCATTTTGTGAAACCATTGTACCACAACCATCTTGTTTCCATTCAAGTCCTCATACATATCATTTAAATGAGCAACCAGCCGCTCACCTCCTTCACCCAATACATATACAAAGTCGTGAGCCTGAAAGGTGAAATGAGAAACTGTGTAAGCCAACTAATCAGCTCAGAAATAAGGCAACAAGTCCCCATACGATTAGACAAAGAAACACTTACAGAAATATTAACTCCGTTTTGACGATATGATGGGTAATGTGTTCGCCTTTTTTGGCAGGTCCAGGGTGAACCCACCCACAGCTGTTTAGTAGATTGATCCAGCTTCTGCATCAGAACATATGTCAGAAAAATTATCCTATAGTCAGCAAAGCACACCAACAGCCATGTTGTAAAAAGCTTAAGGTGTACTTGGGGCGTCTTGACAAGACAAGGAAAGGCATAAACCTCAGCCTCAGTACATATATTATTTCAAAGTTAATAAATAATAGTAGAACAGGGGATAACAAATCAAACATCGAATTTAATAATTTAGAAGTCTTCACTATCAGACTTTAATGGCATAGAGTTTTATAATATTGTCCAATTAGATATGCTACCCGGACTCGAATGTTGGGATTAGAAACTACTTAGGACTTACAATTAGACAGAACTTTTTTTAAAAAACCAAGATACAGGGACACCTTTCCAGGGATACTGTCCTTCAATAAGACATGGGTAAATATAGAAATTTGTTAACCATAAAATATAATGAAAAATCCTGAAACTTGAACAAAAAATCTAGTGAGGTTGAGATGTGTGTATATGGAGACTCTCTTTTGTAGTATATTTAATATTATCTGAGGTTTACGCCCCATTACACCTAAGAATGAGAACACGCCTTGCCGGAAAAAGGCTTAAGCCTACCCGGAGTTGGTGCCCAGAGGATAAAATCCTGCACCCCAAATTCTTTTTACAACAATGCCATGAGCAATCGAACAATATAAAAATGGAGAAAACCACAATGTTATACCAACCTTAACAACATTTGAACCTTCAACAGCACCACTGATGCTTTCCGAGAGGGTACCCCCAGGTTTATGTGGCTTGGATGCCTTGATGTCTGAAATATAGACATGCATTTCAACATAGTAGAGTAAAATCATTTCAAAATTCACATAATCAACGAGAAATTACAAATGACACAAGTTTCAGAATGTAGTTCTCCAAACAAACTGATTAACTATGCATTTAGAATAAGAAAATGAACCAAAAAGACCATGTAAAGCTAATGCATGCATCATCATGTTTTCAGTAGAGCTGATAACCTAGTCAATAGTCATATAAACTTAAGCTACTGAGCAAAACAACATTTTTGGCTTAACAGTATAGGAGTAACAATAGCCACTGGGGAACAATTCAGAAATCAACCTAGAAAAGGGGCAAGGGAGCCCCAAGTCGATCAAGCTGCTTTTAGAGATCGATTTTTGCATTCCTGCAGACCAGATCATGGTCAGTCCTTCATACCACAAGCACCTTACGTGAGTCAAATCATAACCAGTGGTACTAGGAATGCATAGCCAAGAGCATTAAGCACTAAAAAGACACTATTTTGACTCCCAACGCACATCTAAAGGAAGCAAAACATCACATTATCCTTCCTAAAGAATACTGTAGTAATTCAGACAGATAGGCCTGACGAATCTATATCCAAACGAAAAAAACAGGAGATAAACAGGGCAACAGAAACGAAGACAAAAAAGTTAATTATACAAAAAATCTAACATATACCTCATAATCATCTAACAGTCAAGAAAAAACCAATTGCACTAAGAGAAACTCAAGTATCCTTTAAATTCATGGCCATCCCATCCCCAAAAACACCAACTTTATTCACCAAAAAGACAAAATTCCAAGGCTAAAAAAACATCATTTTTATCAATTTCCTTAACACAAGAGCAGGTACCTAAACAGACAAAAACATATTCACAAACCGGTGAAAAAACTAGTTATACCTCTTCCGACCAAAAACAATTCCCAACAACCCGTATATGAAAATTCCCTAAAATACAGCTAAGATCAAATTTGAATCATGGACACCACCGCCGCCATAAAAAATCCCCAATTCCCCAAAACAAGTTTGAAACATGAAACACCACAACTGCCTTCAAAAATTCCCAATTCACCCAAGAACAAATCCCAATTCCCCGAATTTGAAAGATCCCAAAATCGACATATTTGCAATAATAGTTTTCATCACTCAAATTTTGAAGCATAAACTATAAATGCTAAAATTGAAATTGACAGACATCACGACCGCCTTCAAAAAATCATTTTCCCCCAATTCAACCAATCCCAGAAAAATCCACATATCCTCGAAACCCATAAAAAGAACGTACCCAAAAAAAAAAAAACAGTTTTCCCATCCTCTTATTAATAAACAATTGTTAAAACAAAACTCCACACACCGACAATAAAAATCTCCAACCCAACAAAAATTTACAAACAGATCCACGCAAAGATGAAAAACCCCAATTCCCCAAATTTAACAAAATAGTAAACCATTCTCCGTATACGCACCTGAATTAACAAATGAATTCAACCAATCAATAACCTCCCGCCTGGACCTGAGCTTTGGCAGAGACGCCGAATTGCCCTGAAAAACATGCCGGTACGAAAAATGGCGCAAAGTTTTCTCCTTGCCAACCACAATCAGATCCGACCCGGACCCGTTTCTTCTCTTAAGATAAAAGTGGACTTCTCTCTTCCCTTTGTGGGTGGAGACGTAGAGCTCCTCCCACTTATCGTAGCGCGACGGGTCGAACTCACCCATGGCTGCGTAGGGCCTTACGTCAAGATGACGAATTATTCGTTCGTTAAGATATAGGTGTGAGGACGAGAAAGAAGGTGTGTAGGAAGAAGGTGAAATTAGTTTTTGATTTTCTGTTGTAATGTATCCGAAATTAAAATTCTGAACCAGTATTTATAGGTGGCGGTCTAGGGCTTAGTAGACTTCAATGGACGGCTGAGATTGATTGCAAGTGGATTAGGATGAAGAAGAGTGTAGGCAATTCCATCCCTTGAATTGTTAGGTTATTGATACTGTAGTCCCTGTAAGTTTTTGTTTCTGTTTTTATTCAGAATATATTTATTTACTCTTGTAATTATGATAACTTAATGACAGAGTTTTGGGAAAGATATCTTTCCATAAATTTATGGGAAAATAGGGTTTAATTAAAATAATAAAAAGGTAAAAAAATAGTTGTAATATTAAAAGAGTCTGTCTTTTGAAAGACGGTCTTTCCATAAATTATGGAAAGACCAAGGTTTATAGTGCAAATTAGAAGAAATCAAGATAAAATTTTTGGGTTGCATGAATCGGGTTATAAACTTTATAACTACTAAATGTTGCATAATAAAATTTTAATATTACAACTAAGACCTCTTATCTTTTATTATTCTAATTAAACCCCGTCTTTCCATAAGGTTATGGAAAGACGGTCTTTCCCAAGACTTTGCCTTCATTTCATTTCATTTCATTTTAATTAAATTGATTTTAGATTAGGAAAAAAATTATAGAATTTTAATCTGATTATAATTTACAACAAAATACCTAAATTGAATATTGATTTCAGTTATAATAACTGTTATCATAAACCCAACACACGCCATAATCTCTTTCTAATTCATTTTCGAATCTCCAAAGAATCTGTTCCTCTACAAATCCTAATCCTTCCTTTAATTTAGCTCAAAACACAATCAGACACAGATTACAATCCTTAATCTTTGTAATATCCCTCGGGTCCCATAAAATGCGGCCTGTCACTACACTTTCGTTTCTTCCAACCGTCACCTCTCTATTGTTTAAATATTTTTTTTGAATAAACCGTCGCCTCTCTGAAGAACACCAAATCCTCCTCACAATTCTCTTTCCACTCTCAGTGTACCCGACACCAAAACCATGGCGATTTCTAGCCGGAAAGTGAAGCTCGTGTGCAGCTACGGCGGAAAATTCCTAGCCTCTCCAATCGGCAACAAACTCCGGTACTCCGGCGGAGACAACAAGCTCCTCGTCGTCGATCGAAACGTTAAATTTCACGATCTCCTCGGAAGACTGTCCTCCGTTTTCCGTGTCGGTGACGGCGGCGGTTGCATCGGTCTGAAGTACCAGCTTCCCGGAGAAGACCTCAACCTGCTTGTATCCCTGACTAACGACGATGATCTCGAGAACATGATGTTCGAGTACGACCGCCTGCACCGGAACTTTTCCGCCGTCAAAACCGTTAGGATCAGGCTTTTTCTCAACGTGGAGAAGCCACTGAGTAAGACGGATTCCGGGTCCGGATCCTCCTTGAATCC
>JAULKJ010000014.1:5043753-5061072 GCA_032355405.1 Rubia balearica
TAAATTTCTGAAAAAAGTAGTGGGGCAAAACTTAATTTTTTTCAAAACTTAAGGTGTAAAATTAAAATTAAAAAAAATGCCACCCACTGTAGAACACTGGCTCCGCCTCTGCTCAAGATCCGGCATAATTTATAACAGCATCAATTAAATACTGAAACGAGAGGAAAGAATTTGGAGCGGGGAAAAATGATGCATTGATTACATACACAACATAAATGTAGAGTTCGATCAGTTTCAAAGATTTCTAGCTATTTAGATAGATTTGTTTCGATCAATTCATTTTAATCTAACCGAATTGGTCGGTTTAAAGACTTCGTATAAAGAAGATGATTTTCAAACATATATGTAACGATATTTTTTATGTTTCTAAACTATCGAATTAAGTCTTCTAGCTTAGCACGGTGCTGGGACGGATTAGATAGAAATGGATCGGATCTTTAGGGGTGGAAACAGTGAATACATTAAAAAGGCGATCATTGCTCGCCCTCAGCAGCCCATACTGCACCGACACCACAGCCATCATATGAGAATACATTAGTATGTCTTGGTGTTGGCTAAGAAAGTGTAGAAAAATTAAATTTTGTGTAATTAGCGTATTATTCTAGCGAGTCTAGAACTGCTTCAAGTTTGATAACGGTTTTGGATTAAATTCGTTGGGGTTTTTAAGAGGGGAAGACCACTTTACCATTATATTTTTCTTTTGTCCGTCATATAAATTATTCAAATGTAATTACTTTTATGTGTAAATAAATCTCCCATAAATCTATGACTTCTTATGTCTCATTTCAAATTGCAATTTAACTATGGCAAAGTCTTGGGAAAAACCGTCTTTCCGTAAGTTTATGGAAAGACGGGGTTTAATTGAAATAATAAAAGGTAAAAGGTCTTAGTTGCAATGTTAAAATTTTATTGCACAGCGTGTAGTAGTCATAAAGTTTATAACCCGATTCATGCAACCCGAAAGTTTTATTTTGATTTCTTCTAATTTACATTTTAAACCTTGATCTTTCCATGACTTATGGAAAGACCGTCTTTCAAGAGACGGACTCTTTAACTATTCGTTTAGGCAAAAATTTTAACTTTGACCTTAAAATTGAATTGGTATATAAGTATAAATACTATTGTGTTATACAATATTAGATTTATTATAACATGTATTTTAAAAATATCAAATTTTAACACGTTTTAATTATCTTTAATGAAATTTGAAAGTCAAAACGTGAAACTTGAAACAGGACGATGACAGTTTATATTTTACTGTTATATTTGACTCAAGTTAAAGATTTTTAACCTATCCAATTAACAATTTAACATAATAGAAAAGGTTGAATTTTCTAACATCTGGGTATCGATTATTTTAGTTTAAATATAAATGACAGAAGACTTGGTGGTAGGGTTAACTTTGAATGTCTTAATAACGCACAATAAAATTTTCCAACAAAACAAATTACGTATGAGGCCTTCCCATCTCTTCTCTTTTAGGAATATGCGCCTTTTCTCATCTCTCTGATCAATTTCCCACTCAATTTTGTGGATATTATTGCGATTATGCCACCACTTTGGAGACTACCCGGATAAGGATGTACCACTACTACAAAATAGAGTTATCGTAACACTTTCTAACCAACACTTATTTAAAATATTACAATAACTTATAAAGTGTTGCTTACAACTTTGAAAAATGTTACATAAATATTGAAAAGTGTTACTTAAATTTTAAAAAGTGTTACATTAAATCTAATGTAACATTGCATAATGTAATACTTGTAAAAGTGTTACACTAGGTTAAAGTGTTACAATAACACCTAAAGTAAAACTTTTATAAGTATTACCTTAGGCGATGTTACATTAGACCTAGCGAAACACTTTTTAAAATTTAAGTAACACTTATGTAACACTTTTCAAAAGTTTAAGTAACACTTTATAAGTTATTGTAACATTTTAAATAAGTGTTTCAATGAAAGTGTTACATTAGCCTTAGTTTGTAGTAGTGTATGTATATTGTTAGTTTGTAAGTTTTGTTTTTAATGTTTATGTCTTTCTGATAATAGATTGTATAATTTTCAGGTTATAAAACTCATCTTCAAGGGAAAAAGAATCAGATACTACAATTTGTATTCAAATATGATGGAATTTAATATTATTTTTGTTAGTTATTACTTGATTTATGTACTAATTATGATAATTTCCTCTCTTTTTTTATAGCCAACATCGTTAAAAGGTTGCTTAAGAGTGATAGTAAATCTCGTGTGGATAAGTCAGATAGAGTTGCTGGAACTTCTGAGAATGGTTGAAATATTAATTTTATTATACATTTCATGAAATTAAAAATACCTAAATTTCCTCAAAATGCATATAGCCAAATTCCAGACCTTGGTGAATTATTCATCATAATAATATTACTTTATATGTTCATGCAGTTACATCCAGTATTCATCATATCACTTCATACGTTTCAGTAAATTAAAAAACATCTAAATTTCCTCAACAAATTGCATATAGCCAAATTTCATACTTGAGGATTTATCCAGAAGAATAATATCACGTTAGTTTATGCGTTCATGCAGCTACATTCAGTGTTCATCATATTACTTCATACGTTTCAGCAAATTAAAAAACACCTAAATTTCATCAAAAAATTGCATACAGCCAACTTTCAGACCTTGAGGAACTGTCCATCATAATAATATCACGTTACTTCATGTGTTCTTGCAGTTACATCCAGTGGTCATAATATTACTTCATACGTTGCAGCAAATTAAAAAACACTTAAATTTCCTCAACAAATTGCATATAGCCAATATTCATACCTTGAAGAACTATCCATCATTATAATATCGCGTTACTTCATGTGTTCATACAGTTACATCAAGCGGTCATCATATTACTTCATACGTTTAAGCAAACTAAAAAACACCTAAATTTCTGAAACAATTTGCACATAGCCAAATTTCAGACCTTGAAGAACTATCCAGAAGAATAACATCACGTTAGTTTATGTGTTCATACAGTTATATCCAGTGTGCATCATATTACTTCATACGTTTCAGCAAATTTAAAAACTACACCAAAATTTCCTCAAAATATTGCATGTAAAACTTCAAACCTTGAGGAATTACCCATCATAATAATATACGTTACTTCATGTGTTCATGCAGTTACATCCAGTGTTCATCATATTACTTCATGCATTTCGACAAATAAAAAAAACCTAAATTTCCTCAACAAACTGCATACAACCAAAGTTCAGACTTGAGGAATTATCCATCATAATAATATCATGTGTTCACGCAATTACTTCATTCGTTTAACTGTATATACGCAATCAAAACTAAACATGGATATAAACTTGTTGAATTTTCAGATTGAACATATTCGTTGTTTTTTCCCTCGTACAAAACAACTTCATTGCCTTGAATTGCTTCACTTTCAATAGTTTACAACAACACCTTAGATCATAGATTTCATCAGTTGATTTGATATAATTGAGATTTCAACCATAAAACAAAGATTTACAACCGTAAATTACATATTACCTCGATTATTTCACCTTCAAAGATCATTGAAGCTTTCAAAATCTGCTCTCCTTTGATCTTTCCGTCGCAAAATTCACCAATTTTGAAGCTAAAATTCGATTTCTTCATATTTGTAAGTTTTTTTTTGCAGATTTTTATTTCGGAGCCCGATTTGTAGAGTTTTTTTTTGTTTTGCAGATTTCTTCTAAACCTTTAATTTGTAGAGTTTTGATCGTCGATTGCAGAGCTTGAATCCGTTGTTTAGTAGTTTGAATTTGGATTGAGTTTGAGTAGGAATGAAATCCCTTGTTTTTTTGGGAGGAAAGAGATATGAAAATTATTTGGGAGGAGAGACAAATATGGGTTTGACCCATTTTTTGTTATAATCCGATTTTGCCCCATTTTCCTATTTTGCAATCATGTCCTATTTTTTAGCTCCATTGTTATAATTGCAGACTGGTTTCTCGTCTCACCATTTGCTATGGTGAGACGGTCTCACATGAATTTTTTCTTCAATAATCTCCCCCAACCAATGGGTGGTTTTATTTTTTTTTAAAAAGAGTTAATTGTGTAAGCTTTTGCACAACTGACACTGCTAGTCTTTTTTACTTTTACAATTGATAAACTAGAGAACACTATGTCTAGAATGAAGATTTCCTATCTAGTATAAAGTGAGATGAGACTCCTACATGACTCTTATAGAGTGGATGATTGGCGAGTCGCCCAATTGAACTCCACACCAATATAATGTGTAAGACCTTGTTCCATACCAAAATGGTGTATAGAGATTTAAAAGATCATAATTTGTTAAGGGGAAACTCGAGTTAGTCGAACAATACGTCTGAAAAAAATCCAGGGGAGAACACTATGTCTATAACATAAATTCTAAACCATTAATATCCATTATCGATTATTATTGCTCAAACAATACATCTGAATTAAAATCCAGCCAAAGAGCACCATCACATTATATGTGATGTAATACTAATAGAAAATTTTATATGTTGGCAAATGTTGTATGTTAAGATGTTGAAGAAATTAGATTCTTTCATATGTTCCACAATTCATTCTTTTCTTCCCAAAAAGCCTTCCACTTTACTAAATATAAAATTTACAGAACACATGACAGAATCTGATTTGCCCAACATCTTAACTTACAATATTTGTTAACCTATAAAATTTTCTGGTAATACTTGCTAGTATCACACTCACTTCCAATGTGTTTATACTGAAAACTTTTATATTAGAAAAATAACACTAATTCCGACGCTTCTTATCTAACCCTAAACAAGACGGGTAATATTTCTTCCCTCTTTGTACATAAGTTGAAAGAGAACCCCCGTTATTTCAACCTAAACAAGACATCACTAAGGTATACAGACTATCTAAACATTCGAACTAAGTTCGATCCCATCTTTCGAGTCATCAGTATCTTCTCGAGCATGAACCTGAATTGGCTTCAAAGTATAAAATTTAGCACACAAAATGTAATAAACCAAGTTACCAACTTGAAGCAACGTGATCACCCAATAAAGATACTCCAAATTCCCCCGGTTCAAATTATTATCCGGCAGCCAATTCGAGCCGTCCGGCCGAGCACTAAACTTGTGTACAATCGACACAAGAAAAGTGCTCGTATAATTCCCAGCTGAAATTGACAGCCAAAAAAGCGCGATCGCGCTACTCCTCATACTCTCCGGCGACTGATCATATAAAAACTCCAAATGTCCGATCGACATAAATGCCTCCGCTACTCCATGCAAACTGTACTGAGGAATCAGCCAAAAGACCGAAATTGGGATCGTTTCCAACGGTTTATCCTCTAAGCCGTGCGCGAACGCGACGTTTTTCCGCTTCACTTCCGCGAATCCGGCCACCAATGTGGCGAAGACGGAAATGAGGAACCCTACTCCCATCCGCGTGAGGAATGTCATGCCGCGGTCGAGCCCGTTGAAGCGGCGGATGACCGGTACTAGGAGGCGGTCGTAGAGGACGATGGTGAGGAGCATTGAGATTATGTTGAAGACGTTCATTGATCCTGCCGGAATCTGGAAGTTTTCGGTGATGTGTCGGTTCATGGTTTTTGCTTGTTGGAGGGAGAATGTGTGCTGCTGGGCGGCGGCGGTGATGAGGAGGATTCCGGCCGCCCATATGGGCCCCATTCGGATCACGGATTTGAGCTCCTCCACCCGGTGGACGGTGCTTAGCCGCCATGGATTTGGAGCTTTCGGGTTGTCTTCTTCGGTTATTATTGCTGCCTTGTCCAAGAACCTAATGACCAAACAAATTTAAGGTTTTAGCATTTTTTTAATCAACATAATCAGATGATCATTCAAGTTAGAGTTATGGTAACACTTATTAAAATATTATAATAACTTATAAAGTGTTAGGTAATCTTTTGAAAAATGTTACCTAAATTTTGAAAAGTGTTGCGTTAGATCTAATGCAACATCACCTAAGGTAATACTTGTAAAAGTGTAGCAATATGTTCAACTTAGTATTATTAATACCTAAAGCAAAACTTTCTAGCTTTAGTTTGTGGCAGTGGTCCTAGTGGATGTAGATTATAAAAAATAAGTAGAGAAAAATTATACTTCCTCTATGCCATCTGAATCTGCATACTTACTATTTAACGGTTAAAGTTATAGAACTTTGATCATATATTTGAATAAATATACGTGAATAAATATTATCGTATGAGATATTGTTATATTCGACGTAACATGTAGTTTTTAAATATCGATTTTTATGCGACGTTATTGTCCTTCGTTACACATATTTACAGTCAAACATGTTTTTTGGATATCGTAAAAAAAAATTGTCCACCAAAAAACTAAAAATATTTTCTTTAAAAGATGCCTTGTTTAGTCGAGACATAACTACAAATAACATAAACACACCGCTTCAAAATAAAATACGAATAATTTTAATTTTGTGACATTTTTGGTTGATAAGAATTTTCAAGCGAGATAGTTTTCCCAAATATCTAGTGCTTTTTAATTTAAGCAAAATATTAACGTGCAACACGATCTAAACCATCAGTTACGTACTTATACCTTGCCTTTTTCTTTTCTGCTAACGAAACTTTATTATTCTAGTAACTTGAAGGTTAATTAGAAACATATTTTATTTATCATTTAATCAGGCAAAATTTTCTTGTTGGAAAACAAAATAATAAACAAACTAGACCCCATAATATTTATGTTCGTACGTTGGTGGAAACAATTATAGACCAATACATATTAATGTAAATTTATATTACCCTTAAGATATTGACAAAATCTTGAAAAATACCATACTTTTATATGCATATTTTATATTTTTTATTGCAACATTAAAATTTTGTCATGCAACGTAAAATAGTTATAAGTTTATGACTCGATTAATGCAATCCAAAATTTTTATCTTGATAACTTGTAATTTGCAGTTTAAACATTGGTCATTTCATAACTAATGAAATTAAAAGACAGAAACGAACTCTAAAATATTTGAGGTGCCTAATATATTTTTCCAACAATGATTATTTAATTTAGTAATATACTCCCTCTGATTTTCTAACAATGGCACACTTTCCTTTTCAGGATGATTTTTTAATATTGTCTCCTTTCCTTTTTGGAAAATTCTAGGTTGTTTTCATTCACTCAATTTACTTTTTACTCTTTCAGTGAATTCTTAACCACTCATTTTACCTTCCTAAATTCTTGTGTCAAAAACAAATGTGCCAATATTAAAGAACCAGAGGGAGTACTACCAATCATGCAATGTTGATAGTGATGGTGATGTCATAACCACACATTTAAAATCTTTGTGTAAAGGACCAACACCATTCATTTGAACAAAATGGCTGTTTCTCATCTTTATCAACCGAAATAGACATATTAAACCTAGAGGTTTTTGCTTGTCCAAATAAAATCCACGTAAGTTTTCCTAAGTTAGGCGCATTTAGATCGGTAGAAATGGAAGTCGGCAAGAAAGGAAAACTGACTCAAAAATCAATTTGTTTGCTATAAGAACGTACAAATAAAATACACCCGTTCTAATTTTTAAAAAAAACCCAATCACATGTTTTTTGTCTGGTTCGATGTGTACATGCACTTGCATCAATTATTGTCACTCAAATTTGATCACAAACATTTTTTTTACCACCATGTAGATGATCCTTTTACACCTCAATTATTAGTATTACTCCATCTTGCCATTTCAATCTGGAATTTGATTATTTATTTAATCATTTTTTTAAACTTTGACCTTAAAATTAATATAATCAGTGTATAAGGATAAATACTTTTGATTGATACATTTTAGATTTGTTATAACATAAATTTTAAAAATATTAATTTTTTTATAAATTTTAATTATCCTTAATAAAATATATTAAGTATCAAATAGTTTTTGAGTCAACTACTGAAAGTCAAAATGTGCAGTTTGAAATGAGACAGTGGGAATATAAAAAGTGGCGGATCCAGAATTACAATAGAAGGACAATTTATTAATAGATATCTAAACATACAATTACGGTTTATCTGAATAAGAAGAAGATTTTATTATTTGTTAAAAAGAACTTTAGTGAAAAAAATATATATTGAGAATGGCAGTTGCCACTACTCTCCACACGTACGAAAGCACGTTAAGATGGTATGTTCAGTGTATCCTCTACCTTGCTATCATATTTGACAAATCGAATAGCGTAAATAACCAAAGAATTACAAAAGTAACATAACAAAACAAATAAAAAATCAGATGTAACTAAAACTAAACTTACTTCATATGATTAGTGTGAAGAAGCCTTCCACCAAGAGAAATAGCAGCATCAAGCTCTTCATTCTCATACAGCATCCCATCATCACAAACCATAGGCACATTTCTCTTCTTATATGCAGCCACACACACCTGTTGTAGCACAGAGTCAGAAATTTTCTATTGAACTGAACTGAAGCTAAATAGCGTCAGACAATTTCACTGAATTCACGTGCAGATAAGTTCGCGAGAACAGAACCGACCTGTGTGAGTCTAGTGAAAGGGCTGCCTGCAGGATCCAAGCGTCGGTACAAAGGATAGCCAAATATGAAGGCCGCAATCGAAAGCGCCATAGCAACGGTTGGCACCCCAAGCCCCCAACCCCATCCCACATTGTCTTGGATCCAAACCACCACCGTCACCGCCACCAGCATGGAAGCTCCCATGCCGAAGTAGTACCAGTTGAAGAACTTCCATGTCTTCGTCTTCTGCTTCGGATCGCTCTCGTCGAACTGATCCGCCCCGAATGTCACCACGAACGGCCTTAACCCGCCCGCCCCGATAGCAGCGAGGAGGAGAGAGACGTAGAGGATCGCGAGCTGGCCGGAATCGGCCTCTGCGCAGACAGTTTGCTTCGGGGCGCATCGGGGCGGCCTCAGGTTTGGGAGAGACGCTGAGATAGTCAAACAGACCATTCCCTGACCAGGCAGGAGTAAGTATCAGAAACACGACTCTTATTCTGAAACGGGTGTGAAAAGTATAAAAAAGTATAACGATGTCGAAAACTAACAATTTGATAGATGATTGAAGCTACGGTGATGGTCCAAAATCTTCCGGCGAAGGAATCGGCTAGGAAAGCTCCGATCAGCGGAGTAAGGCTAGCGGTGCCGGAAAAGTTGGTGAGGGTATTAGCAGCCTTAGTGAGGGGCAGATGGATCTCTTTTGTCAAGTAGCTGATCATGTTTGTTCCAAAACCAACCACAGCTAATTTTTCACAAACTTCATTGGCTGCATAAAAATGATTAAATTGAATTGAATTGAACTGGACTGAATCTAGTGAGTTTGCTTATGAGTTACGGATGAAGACCGAAAATCGCTTACCGAAAATGAAGGGCATAGCTACAACTCTGCCCTTGGTCCTTTCTGCCTTCTTCTCTAATGCTGTTGCCATGTTGTTTGGTTTTTGGCTGTTTGTATGAATCCTGTAAGCTCTGCTATTTATAGGATGCATGCAGGTTTTTAACCGTGATGAAATGATTAGCAGTCAAAAATATTTCAACCGGCACTACTACAAATTAAGGTTGATGTCACTTTCCTTGCAACACTTATTTAAAATGTCACAATAACTTATAAAGTGTTACTCAAACTTTTGAAAAGTGTTAAATATTGAAAAGTGTTACCAAAATTTTAAAAAGTTTTACGTTAGGTCTAATGTAACATCGCCTAAGGTAATACTGGTAAAAGTGTTACTTTAAGTGGTATTGTAACACTTTGAATCTATTGTAACACTTTTACAAGTATTACCTTAGTTGATGTTACATTAGATCTAATGTAACACTTTTTAAAAGTTAGGTAACAAATTTTAAAAGTTTAAATAACACTTTATAAACTATTGTAACATTTTAAACAAGTATTGTAAAAAAAGTGCTGCGTTAGCTCTAATTTGTATTAGTGCGGAGTAACTTGTGAAAATTTGTCCCTTCAACTTTTCGATCAGGAATCTTGTGGACTATCTTAATTTTGCAAGTTATTGGGAGTACTTCAGCTCAACAATGCAAGATATGTTCTCTCCCCACATCTTATCTTCTTCTTAGAAAGAAAAGAAAAGGTTAGTTTTTCAAAAAATTGTAAAATTAATCAAGAATATCGCGAAGTAATATTCGACTTGCCATTGCGCAGTCCGCTTCAATCCACGTTAATGTGATATTATTAGTTTTAATCTTACACCACTGCATAGGTACCGGTATTTTTCTTCATATTAGGTAGAAAAATACCGGTACCTATCGGGGGCGAATCCAAGAAATTAATTTTGGTAGGTCACCATTTAAAAAATAAGAAATAGTACAATTAATAAAAAAATAATGTTATACGTTAATTTATTAAACTTACTCACGCCGCGTTTTCATACTTTGAAATTTTTCTATAAGATCATCCATAACAATATTCAAGAACAAATCTTGAAAATTTGCGTACTTGTCCTTGGAAATTTGCTTGAATTGGAGGAGGACTACAAGTAGATTGCCCAGCTCTGTCTTTTGATACTTTCTTTGAAAAAAAAGTTGAAATATCTTTCTCATTTCCTCTCTTCATTTCTGAAATTAAATCACAAATATATTACAAACTTAAATACTCAAATGATAACAAATGAAAATTCTAGCTATTAGCAACAATTGTACTTCCTTTGATGTACATATGTACTAACATAAGTCATACGGTTTGTATCATTGCACACAGGACCAAGGAGTTACTTGAGCCCTCAAACGGCAAACTCAATTCTTACTCCGGGTACAACACAGTTAGCTTATAACATTAGTTTTGGTTTGGAAGCTCAAATTCACAAACTTTAAAACATTAGTCAAGAAACCAAATCCATCAGTTGGATGCATGAAATAAATGAAAATCATCCCTCCAGCCCAAAAAAGCAGAAGAAAAAAATGGCCTTCCTCATCTCATCTAAACCTCTCCCTCCAATTAAATTAGCTAAAAAACATCAGGGACACATAAACTCTCAGCTCAACAATCTTCTAAGAACCACTGAACCAACAAAACAAAACAAACCAAACAACAAAACGAACAGATATCCAAGAAGAGGCAAAATTGTGCATACCACGAAAACATTGAAGAAAGTATTTCTTGGAATGCTTTTATGTATCATATTTTCCAATTACGTTGATTCAATCTCACCTTTTGTACTATTGCACTAGCTACACAAGCCACATCAAAATAATTAAAACAAACCCTAATTGAATTCGAAATTACATTTACCTCAATTCGACTACAGTGGCGAAGACAGGGACGGTTCAAGCACGACATATAAGAGCACACTGGTGTTCTTTGATCGGAGGAAGCAGTTCGAGCTGGAGGAGCTTCTTCGGGCATCGACGGAGATTCTGGGGAATGGGAGTTTGGGGACGGTTTACAAGGCGGTGTTGGACAACGGGTGCATGGTGGTGGTGAAGATGTTGAAGGACGCTAATTCGTGTGGGCGGAAGGAGTTTGAGCAGTACGGAGGAAGGTGACGGAGGAAGTCAGGAAGATGAAGGAGGTTTGGAATTGGGAAAAATGAAGGATAAGAATATGCTGGGGCACAAAGTCTTTCATGACATTTGACCAGTTTAAAAAAATAAAAATTTTGATTGTTTTTTAAAAATGGTGGGGAACGTGCCCTGCCATGCCCATTGGTAACTCCGCCATTGGTACCTATGTACTTGTCCTACAATAGTGTTATATCAGATCGTTTTGTAACTTCTTTTAGGAAAGCTCATACACTTAGCTCATAATCATTTGGTGAGGTTATCACTCACTAGTGGAAAGTGGGTGATTAAAGGTAGCAACCAAAAGCGGTTCATTTGATTTTTTTGATCAACCACCTTTAATTATGGTTTGAAATAGGTTTCGAATTCAGAAATTCCCTCCCACGTCACCCTTTTAGTTAAAAGACTGTTCTAAATCAATTAAAGGCGATTCCACCTTTAATAAAAGTTGATTAAATGCGGTTATACTATAAAAATGCCTTTAATGGACCGCCTTTGTTGGCCATTTTGACTACTATATAAATAAAAACCCTTAGTTTGTTTTCCATCACATCCCTTAGGTTTTTTCTCCCTCCACTCCTTCCTCCCTCACGCCTCCCTCCCTGGAGAAGGCTAGTTCCTTGGAGTTCCACCGTACCCTCCCTCCACTCCTCCCTCACGCCTCCCTCCCTCTCCACCATATCGTCCTTCACATTTCTACAACCACATTTCCTCTTTAGAGAAGGCTCCACTGCACCGCAATGCGAGGTCACCACGTCGTAGTCTCAACGCATGGAGAAGACCAGTGCGTCGTAGCCTCGCCGCCATAGCATCTCCGTCCTATATCTAGCCTTCTACTGCCTCCGCCTTGCCTTCCGCCGTAGTCTTAGGTTTTTTGTATGATGAGGGTATTTGAAACATGTATTAATAATGGAAAAGTGTGAATATCATGTCTGTTTATTTAGATGAGTGAACTAGTAGAGAGCATTCTATTAAAAGTGGCAATGGAAGACAATTTTGAAAAATTTCTTAAGACCGCTTTAAAAAAGGATTTTCGAGTTTGGAAGTGCCTCCTAGGTCACGTTTTCCATTTTAAAGGTGGTCCAAAATTAATTAAAGGTTGTTCTGCCACTAATGGCGATCGATTAAAACCGGTTCCGCTTTTAAAACTTCCTTTAATTAAGGTCCGGAAGGACTTCCAAGTTCAGAAGTGCTATCCTAAGTCACATTTTCAGTTTATAGGCAGTTGTACATATAGATACACCTTTAATGGGTCATATCCGCCTTCATTTTTTGGCCCAATCATCTCTCTCTCTCTTATATTCCGTCGCTGTCTTCCCAAATCTCCACCGCTTCAGCCTTCCCTCCGCAGTTCATTTCATCCACTGCCACCACCCTCAGCCTTCCCTCCACTGCCACCTTCACGCCACCACCACCCCAGCCTTCCCTCTTACGCTTCTATTCCCTCCGCCTAATATACACCGCCCCAATTTGCGGTCGCATATGCCTGAGCTCGCTTCCGCCGCCGGAGATCGATATACACTGCCTCCACCCCTCCAGTTATCGTCTCCGCCCCTCCACCCAAGCATCCACCACCTAAGCTCCATCGCTGTCATCCTTCTTCGGTTGCCTATGCTTGCATCTGCCATTCATCTCTGCATCAAAGCCGAAGCTCGCCAGATGTCGACGCCACCGAAAACCATAAGGGTTTACTGATCCAGCATCCGCCTCCCTTCTGCATTTTTTTTCTCCATTTGGGTCCACCGTCGCCTTTCTGTATTTTGTTTTTCCCCATTAGGGTTCTAGATTTGGTTTTGTGCTGCTGGAAACCATTTGGTTTCCGACATCTATCTTTTGGAAGGTAAAAATTAGGTCCGATGACCGAAATGGATCATCGGCGGAACCAGAGAAGGCACTTTGAAAATGTCTTTGATGGTCCGAAGTACTCGCTTTTAATGGCCCCTTCCTCCACTAGTGGTGTTGACGGTTCAAGAAAAGAGTATTTTTAGCTCAAGGTTGCTGGAAACCTCAGGTTTCCGACAGTTTTTTAGAACCTAAGAAATAGGTTCAGAATTTGGAACCTATTTCAGACCCCAATCAATCTATTTATTAATCAACTTTAACTGATTTCGGATCCTAATCAAAGGCGGTTTTAATCTTCACTAGTGACTTATATTCAGGACAATTACTTTTTCATAGGACTTGGGTTTGAGACATCTAATAATGAGGGTTTGAGACATCTAATAATGAGTAAATTCTTAAAAAGCAATTTCATGCTAAAGGTGAAATAGATAGTAAAATTAAAAGATAATATGAAACAAAACAATGTTTCTATTTCCTATAACTTTGGCATCTACTTAGACCAGGGTCGGAAAAAAAATTTAGTGGGTCACGATTTAATTTGATAACACTGCCTTTGAAGGTAGTGTTAAAATTTGGAGAAAATTTTAAATTTAGAAGAATAAAGTAGGTCTAAATTTAAAGTAAACTACGACATTAATTAAAAATCATATATTAATTAACTAAAAAGAATTTTAAATTTGTTTTTTTAAAGAAAATGTAGGGCAATTGTCTTATCTTGCCCATGAATAGCCCCATCTCTTACTTAGACACAATTGAAGAAGATCACCTAAAATGATAAAGAGATTACATCATTTTAAATTTTGAAATATTTTTTAAAAAAATTCAACTACACGATCCCTTTCTATTCCCTCTGTCACAGTCATTTCTGTACAATTTTTTTTTTTAAAAAATAGGTGTCCCAATAATTTCTGCACAATCTCCATATTCATAATTTTTTTATATGTAAAAGGACATTAATACCACTAACTATTAAATATTACTCACAAAACCCTAACCTACACTCACATACCCCACCTAACTTCAAACACAACTCTCCCCTTCTCTTCTCCTAACTTCACCGCAAATCTACTTCTCTCTTCTCCTCTGACTCTCCTCCGACTTCACACACACAAATTTCCTCTCCTCTGATTTCACACACATCTGCTCATCACCCAGCTATGGCTCCCGCTCGTCAACCCTCTCCACCCGATACCTCAGCCACCAGAGCGCGAAAGTCTCTGTTGTAGGTGAGGTCTCTGTCGTGGAAGAAATGGCGACGCAGGTCTCCGCCGTGGGTTGTTGAGACGACGAGTTTCTAGTTTGGAGAAGGAAGTGGCGTTGGATATGGCAGCGATGGGGATAGGTTTCTGGATTTCTGATTGTTGACGAAAGCGTTTCCATGCTGCTAAGGCACGAAGAAGATGGCATTGGCGTCAGAGATGGCAGCAGGGGAGATGGGTTTCTGGGTTTCCCTATGACTATTGGCGGAGATGGCTTTCTCGGTTTCTGGGTTTCCCTTTGATTTCCCGTGTTTTAATTTTTTAAATATTTTTTATGGAGTTTGGGTTTGTAATTATGAGTTTGGATTTTTGGGTTTGTTGTTTGGGTTTTCGTCGTTGTTGGTTGCAGAGGTGGTGGTGTTCCAGTTGTAGAGGTGAAGGGCATTTGGGACTTTTTCCTCTTCAAAAAACGTCCCAGTCATTTCTCTTTCTGCAGAAATGGCTGGGACAGAGGGAGTAGGTTTTTTTTCCTGTTATGTGCCTGATATATTTTGTTTTTTCTCTCTCTTTAAAGTGTGTCGAGATAAATGCGCCATACATTTTTTTAATTTTTTTATTCATAGGTGTTGGAAAAAATGCCCAGTAGCGATTAAAATAAGTGAAATTAATATTCAACTCAAATAACCTCTAGGCATAACTAATTTATTGTGAGGATATCTTAATTTCAACTCCACTAACAGCTAGGAATAACTGATCTATTGAGAGAATATCTAAATTATATGAAAAAAGTCCCTTTGTATTAATTCTATTTATGTACTCCCCTGTTCCATCTGCAATTGCACTATTATTTTTTTGACACTATTCTCTATCAAAATTTGATTGTATATTTGAATGGATATATGAATAACAATATTATCATAAGTATGATATTGTTCAATTCGTCGTAACAATTAGTTTATAATATCAACTTTTTATTTGCTGTTATTATGCGTAGGTAAACATATTAACGGTCAAATATTTTTCTTGGACATCGTGCTAGTGACTGCAATGCAATTTCAGCTGGGATAGAGGAGTAATTAATCAGTGGCTACAAATTAGTTTTTTTAGTTAAATGTTATAATGACCCTGACTTCTGTCTGAAAGTACCAATATAACCTTGCAATATCCGAAAGTGCCAAAATAACCTTTTGACTCCGCTGACTTTTTAGTCAACATTTTTTTGGACATATTCTGATAAAAAGACGATTTTGCCTTTGCCAAAATTTTAAAAAAAATGAAAAGAGGAAAACGGAAAACCCTTTCTCATTTCTTCATCCTAACTAATTAGAAATTTGAGCCCAAACATCCGGCCCTCTACTGTTGAGAGTTCAGTTATATCGTTAACTGTTTATACCGACATTGATCCAAATCCCTTGAGTAAACACACTGAGATCATAAGTAGAGATAATATCCCCAACAATCTTAATCGTAATCGGCACCGCACAAAGCCCCTGGAAGATAACCTAGCCGCTCAAATACTTCTCAGCAGAAAAAACCAGCCTCATCGGTGACGGCGACAAGTATGCGGCCGCCCACGCATGCATAATCGCTTGAATGCATTCCTTGGCGGAAGTGAGCAAGGTTATGGAGATTAGGACAAAGGGAGGAAGGTGGTAGCGGCAAGAGGGAGGGGAGAGGATGGTGAAGGCTAGGGTTACTGAGGGCGGCATCGAATCACGCAACGGAGGTTAGGTGGAGGATATCCCGGATGTATTTCTCTCCGGCGGGGTCGTCGTCGTGGTTGGTGGCTTTCACAACGATGACCTCCAGCTCCAGTGCCATGTTGCTGGTGAGTTTAGCGATCCCAATGCTCATCTAGTCCTTCACAGCTCCGATGGCTTTCCGTGTTGTGCTAGGCACCATGGTCAAAGCTTCGAAATAAAAACTCAATCAAGATTGAAGCTTTTTTCAAGATCTGAGGTGGGATTTGAGTTTACTGAAATGGGTATCTTCCAATTTACCGAAAACTATACAAATTCTTTTGTAGCTCGAGGGCTGTTGATTTCAGTTCGATTGTCTGAAAATCCTTGGCGAATGTGGAGAGAAAGGAGCAACAACCCTCGGAAACTCCCCGGAATCTCCCTCTGCGGCCTCATTTCCATGGCTTTTTTGAGTCGTGCCTATACAATTTTTTTTGAAGAAGATAGATTTTGAAGGAGAAGATAGGTTTTTGTAATAAAGGGTATGTTTGTCATTTCAATTACTATTTATGTCTGAATTCACTTGGTCAATGTCGGAATTAGGGAGTTTGGCTATATCGGCACAAATTTTTTTAAAGTTAGGGTTAGTTTGACATATTCTTTTTTTAAAATTTAAACCGTCGTAGACAGGGTTTGGAGGGTGTCCTTCCCTTTTCATTAAACTCATATGTTGCCAGAATTTGGCTTTTGTTGCCCGAAGGCTTACATCAAGTTGCCCGAAGGCTTACATCAGTTGCCCGTAGGTTTGGTACTAAAATGCCGGTAACAGCATATCTAACAACTAATCTAAAACTAGTCTAAAAATAAAAAGGGGATGAAAAAGGATTAATGGTCGTAACCAACAACATTCCAACTAATCCTGGTCTGACTAACTAAAACTACATGCTGGCTACAATATTATACTGATAACCTTAAATCAGAAATCACTTCCCAGACAGTCTCATTAAATTATTCGGTTTCTCCTCTCGGAGACAGTAAGAGACTTTCTAGGTTATTTTTTAAGAATAAAGGCATCTGTAAATTTGTCTAACAC
>JAULKJ010000014.1:5065633-5077974 GCA_032355405.1 Rubia balearica
GGTGCAGATTGGGGCGTGGGGTGGTGGTCGCAGATGGGGGGGGGGGTAAGTAAGGGTTCCAGCGAGGTAATGGGGTGGTGGTCGCAGATGGGGGAAGTAAGGGTTCCAGTGCAGATGGAATGGTGACGGAGATGAAAGCAGGGGAAGGGATTAGTGACTAAGGGGAGGGGAGGAGGCAGAGCTAGTGACGGAGACGCAGGGAGAATATGTATTGTACTGGTGAGGAAGAAAGTGGGAAGGAGGGAGAATAATGTGCTAGTGAGGGTGAGGAAGAAAGTGGAAAGGAGGTAGAAATGTGTACCGGTGAGGAAGAAAGTGAGCTAGAAAGAGTGGTGCACCAAAAATAATTCAGGCTTGGTGAGGAGATTGTTGGTTTTTGTGTGTAAAGTTTTAATCTTTTAAGGGCAATTGTGTCTTATGATATGTGAAATTTTTCTTAAAAGGAAAAGTGTGCATATTTGCCTGGGACGGCCAAAAAAGGAAAGTGTGCAGATTCTCCTAGGACAGAGGGGGCAACATAATAATAATCTTGCATATATAGTAGTAGAATTTAATAGTCGAAGTTGGCTCAGTTTGACTTTCAAAAGTCAAAATATAACGTTTTTGTTAGGACGGAGGTAGTATTAGAATTTTAGTAAAAAAACATGGTGATATATGTTGGAAATTCATATCCGACTTCAACCAATATTAGCATGATGTTGTCCGTTTTGTGTTAAACTTACACGACTTTATTATTGGGTCCAACCAAAAAAGGTATCATACTAATCTGGTGGAACTATCACCAATATAGAGATCAATTACTCTCTTCACTTTTAATGTGGGATTTGAGCTGAACACTCCAAACAATCTTTTCCTCAAACCAATGATAAAGCGGTATCATTCATTTTTGCGAACCATCTTGCACCGCTACCACACATGCAGGATACGCCACCAAACAACCACCTTGGTCAGACAGACTTTCGACACAAAGACACTATTTCCACAACCAAAGGCACGACTGAGGGCCTCCACATTAGGCACACATGCAATTCCTCATCCCGAGCACAATCATGGCTCTCATATCACTTGTCGGGAATGCATAATCCACCTCAATAACTATTAGTATGATATCGTCCGCTTTGAATCAAACCTAGATAATTTCATTATTGGGTCCATCCTAAAATGGCTCTTGACTTCCACTGTGAAATTTGGCTTAAATACTCCCAAACAATAAATTTCAATGTCTAGACAAAATCTAGGCACACAATCTATTATTGAATCCAGAATGAAATAAATACTAGTTCATCTAGTTACACCATCATTAAATGATTAATCCAAAATCTAATATTGATCAATTTTTGGGTGAGGACAGAAAGGCATTCCCATTAGTTGTAGGGAAATATGCTCCCTCTGATTTTTTTTTTCTTCTAAATTGTGAGTGGTTTCATACCGTTCTTGAAGAGAAGGAAATGTGTTAAAAAGAAAATTATTTTAACAGCATGGAATTTGTTAAGCATGCCATGATCACTTAGGAGAATTATTTTAATTTGTTAAACAAATTAAAGTAACTATCTACAGATAACATGCCAGGATCACTTAGGAGAATTATTAACGTGGATAGAACCAAAACTCCGAGCATCAGGGTACAAATAACAAGATAATGAATTATTCCAGTTTGGAAATGTGAATATTTGGCCTTGTATGGACAATTTCTTTTGAGAGCGCCTTACGTTAAAAAGACACCTTATTTTTATGTACAGAGTATAAGAGTATGCTCCTCTAAATCATAGGCGATCGGGAATATAACCATTGTGATTGATATTTTGAGAGTGGTAAAGGGTGCTACAATGCAAATCAGCCCCCACCCCCCATTGATGGTTTATAACTGGGAAAAAACACGATCTCAACATCATTACATTTGATTAGATCGTGTCATTTCTATTAAATTGAATTGAAACTAAATATACAATTAATAACAGATCAATTATAAATTAAACAGCGTCAGTTCAAAATTAATAAACTCAATTTAAGTTCATAAAATCTGAAGAGAACAAAACCATCGAGTGATAGAAATAAAATTTGGTACTTTAGGAGTTAAAAGAATTTGAGGGCCCGATATAGTATCAATCCAACATAATATTGAATGTGCTCGATTTGATTGACAAACTAACTATAAAATCTTGCATCGTTTAAAAAATAATAATTAAATCTCACCTAAGTGAGGGGAATATATTTGGCTCCCTAACCATGAAAAAGAAAGACAATATAGTTATGATCTCGAGAATGAGAGATACATGTAGAAATGTTTCTCTTTATGGAATGACAATATGAATAAAATAACATTCCTACTTCCTTTCCTCTTTGCCTCCACCGCCCTGTGTTAACAAAAGGAAAGACCCATTACATGATGTGAGGTGTACGACGGTCTATCACTTTTTTGGCTCCACACCCCATGTTAGCAAGAGAGATGGCCTCCTATAGTAACACCTTGCATATTACTTCTCATAAGTAATACACTAAAAGAGCAATAATAAGGGCTGCAAGTTTTCGTAAAGGATGCAGATCTTCATTTTTGAATTTGTAACCCTTCTTCATTAGTAGAGAAATAGCCTTCATCCTGGAAATAGCTCTGGTCTAATTTGCATTGTTCAGCTCCTGAGCCTCTGTGATTAATCCACGCAAGATCAGATGATGTGAATCTCTCTTGTAGTGCATAGTCCTTCTGGTACCTGTTATTAGAGAAAAAATAACAGCATCTTTTCCAATATGGAATCATAATACATGTTATAATTTCTAATATGTGGGTAATAACTAGCATCAAGTTTAATAAGACCTCTTATATTACAAGGAAAATCTGAAAGAGAGTTAAAGGTAGAGTTAACCTTTGAAGTGCTTGCCAGCTTAGCTAAGGAGTCTGCCACTCTGTTAGCTTCCCTGAATGTGTGTGTTATAGAGCAATCAATCATGGACGTGGGCTTCCAGATTACTCTAACAAAAGAAATGAGTTTCCAGGGAACCTTGAATTCCCTTCTGATTATTTTTACAAGAAGCACTGAATCACATTCTATTTGAATTGAATGTAATCCCATATCAACTGCTAGATCAAGTCCATATCTCAGAGCTAGAGTTTCTGATTCCAAATAGTTACAATTCCCCAAGAATTTGACAAAAAAATTTCCTGAGCATTTCAGATTATCAATCCAGCTCCTGAATCACCATTACCTAGTGTAGAACCATGTGTATTGAGCTTGAAAACAGCTGGTAATTCCCAAAAACTAACACGCTTCTTTTTATATTTTATGGACTGGATTATGTGTGAGTAGAGTAACTTTATGTTTCCTAGTGTATCATACCATTTGAACTTCATTTTATTAACTCTAAAAATGTCAGTGCATTGATTTTTTTTTTTTTTTAAATATGAAGTCCATGTTTGGTTTAATGGCATCGAAATGGAATCTATTTCTTGCACACCAAATGAATCAAACAACTATAGAAGGTAAGGATCTGATTAGATTAAGGAGATCTTTAACTGGGTGTTTAAAGGTCCAGTAATAAAGAAATCTGTCCCATAAGGTATTAAAACTGATAACTGGGATGTTAATTGCTAAATGTAATATTGCCCATAACCTTTTGATAACTTCACAATTATTGAATATATAGTGCATAGTCTCAGATTCAGTCATGCAAAATATGCATCTTGATGAGAGATGTATTCCCCAGTCCTCTAAGATATCAGTGAGGGAAATCAATCTATTTAGTAGTTTCCAGGTAACCCTCCCCCCCCCCCCAATTTTTCTAGGTAGATATGAGTTCCATAAGAACTGAAAAGATGGAACTTCATCTTTTCTAACCTTAGTAAATTGTAAGCAAATTTAACAGTGAAAAATCCCTTTTCAGAGGGCTCTATATTAGTGAATTTTTATAATCAGGGAATACGATCACTTCATAAGTTAGGAAGTTAATGACATTAGCAGGTAAACCTGCTTCTATTTGAGGCAAAACAGAATCCTTATTAGTCACAAAATCAGCAATAGACATGTTACTAAAAGGAAAAGCATCATCAGAGTGCCAAATAATGTCTAGAGATCCAAAATGGCTCTAGTTAGACCTCCAAAATGATACATCCCCCTTTCCAACCTGTACAAAAGAATTTTCCAATGCTATATTTGAAACCTCATTTATTCTTTTCCAGGTTCTTGATGTTTTTAAGTGATCAGGGATTGACCGCATTATTTTAGCCCAAAGGGATGTACCTTGTTGTAATTTCCACCATAACTTAATGGAAAAACTAGATGTTAAAGTATGAAGGTTTTTAAAATCCAACCCATTTTCTTTTTTAGGGAAGCATAGATTTGGATAAGACTTCCATACTTTTCTGGTGAAACTTTCAGTTTTATTTGCTTTCCAGAAGAACTTTGCAAAGATTGAGTGGAGCTTATCTACTACCCCCTTTGTTGGTTTAAGAACTGTACGAAGGTGAATTGGCATAGCAGCCAGGACATGTTTTATTAAGATCGGTCTGCCTGGTTGGCTAAGAAACTTATTTTCCCATGAGTTTAATTTGGTAGAAATAGAATCCAAAATATTTTGATAATAAACATTCTTATTTCTGCCAATGAAAATTGGGCATCCCAAGTATTTGAATGGAAATGTTCCTTCTTTCATTCCTGTTTCAGAAGCTATTTGGTTTATGATTTTGTTATTAGTAAATTTAGAGATATAAAAGAAGGACTTATCAAAGTTTATCTTCTGCCCTGTGGCCATTTTCAAGGTTTTTAAGAAAGCCATTAAGGTTTTAAGGCCATTCTTTGAATATTTCATAAATAGGGTAGTATCATGTGCAAAGGAGAGATGAGTGACTTTATGCATAGAAGTTGGAAGTTTGAAATAATCCATATTAGCATACTGGAAAAGAAAATTTAGGTTTCTTGTGAAAGTTTCAACAACTAATATGAATAAATAAGGAGAAAGAAGATCTCCTCCTTAAGATCTCTTGATGGTTTAAAGAAACCTTTAGATTGTCCATTAACCAAAATTGAGAAAAAAGCTGCTTTGATATTTTCCATTATTAAACTGACAAAAAAAATTGAAACCCAATTTTAAGCAATAAAGAAGATAAGAAATGCCAGGAGACTCTATCAAAAGCCTTCATCATGTCCAATTTGAAAATGACATTATATCCTCTATTCTTGGAATTCAAAAAAAAAAATTGTCACTTCTTGCATTAACAACACATTGTCTGCAAGTTCTCTAGCCTGAACAAAAACTGATTGTTCAGGAGATATTAGGAAATGCATTAGTGGTTTAAGTCAGGATCTTTGAGGAGATTTTATTTAAGAAGTTGTATAAGCTAATGTGTCTGAAATCTTTGAAAGATGATACAACTTATTTCTTAGGTGTTAAAATTATTAAAGCTGAAAAGATGACTTTGGGCATTTTGTTTCCATTTAAAAAATCTTTTACTGCCAGTAACAAGTCATCTTTTATTATGTTCCAGCAAATTTTGTAAACTTTGCCTGAGAAACCATCTGGTCCAGGAGCTATCACTGCCCATAGAGGTAACTGTGGTGAAGAGTTCATCCTTTGTTATATCCTCTAATATTCTGTGATTCATCTCTTCATTCAACAAAGAGGGGACATTTTCCAGTATTACAACATTGTTAATACCAGAAAAATCACTTTCCTCTGCTGTCATTAGGTTTGAAAAAAAGTAAACTGCTTCTTGACCAATAACTGACTGGTCATCAGTCCAACTTCCATTTGAATCTTTTATTGATGAAATATATTGTCTATTATGCTTGGTTTTTACTGTATTATGGGAAAATTGTGTTGGAATCTCCTTCCTTTAGCCAAAATTATTCACGTTGAGACAAAGCCAAAGTGAATTCAGCTCTTGCTTTATTGTAAGCAATCCTATTAGATTCACTCTCAAGATTCTACAAATCTTGTTCTACTTTTAGGAAGATTTCTTCAAATGTTTTAACTTTATCAAAGACATTACCATAAATATTTTTATTCCAAAATTTTAAGGCCAGTTTTAGGTTTCTGAGTTTAAAAGAGAATCTTTTCATTCCTTTTAAATCAGTATTAATTTCCCATGCATCTTCAACCACTTTTAGAAAGGAAGGATGACTAGTTCAACAATCCAGAAATCTGAATGGTTTTGGTCCTATGTTGACTTTATGTGTTTTAGGTTTCTGACTTTATGTGTTTTTATATTGTAATATAATTTAGGCTTATAATTAGTTAGATTTAGAGCTATTCTATAAATTAGGAAAAACTGTAAAAATAATCCCATTATTTTGCAAAAGTGTCAATCTAATCCTGTAAAATGTGAAAGTACGAAACTAACTCTATGATTTTGAGCAATTGGCAGATATACCCAAATTGCACTATTACAGCGTGGACTGAAGGTTTTTAGGCATTGACCTAATATAAAAATACAAAGATACCCCTTTTGCTTAAAGATGAATATGTGTGGACTATTTTACCTTTACCCCCGTCGCTGCTCCATCACACACCACCGCCCGTCACCGCTCAAACTCATCCCAACTTTGTCTTCATCTCGCCGCTCGCCACTTTCCTGCCACCACCCAGTACCAAATCATAAACCATAGCCACCTCAACTCCACCGCCCGCCACCAAATTAGAAATCCCTTGTGTTCAACCTCATCCCAACTTCATGTTTATCTCGTCGCTCGCCACCATCCAAAACCAAATCAGAAACCCTATCCACCTCGAATCCACCGCCTGCCGCCAAATTTTCTTTGCCAGCTTCGTCCTCATCTCTCTTCACCGACGACTGGATCTTGAGCACCACCGCTCCGCTCTACCTCGACTGCGGAGAAGAAGAATTTGCAGAAGAAGAAAAAATCTGAAAGGTGAAGAAGAATAAGAACAATTTGCGGAATCTGCGGAGAAGAAGAACCTAAATGGTGAAGAAGAATTTGCGGAGAAGAAGAAGAGGATAGAAGAAGAAGGGTAATGCGTGTGTTTGGCAGAGTTGTGCTTATAAGAAAAGTTGGCTTATTTTGAAAGCAGTAGGAGACCAGTTTCTTCTTTTCCACCAAAAAATAGTTTCTACTTTCAAAATAAGCTATATTTAGCACTCTACCTAACACTAAAAAGTGATTTACTTATAAGAAAAATAGCTTATAAGTTCTGCCAAACATATCCAATATCCTCTTTTCCCATTTTCAAACTTTTAGATTTTTTCTAAAGAGTATAATGGTCATCATAAAGAATTTCGACAACAATTTGGTTGCCTGAGTTAGATTTGTACTTTTGACCAGATAATAGGGTTAGTTTTTACCCTCCCATTCCCGGTGCATCGTTAAATACATGAGAGGAGGTTGTCTATGTTTTAAGGGTCAAAGATAAATTAATAATGTTGCTCATGTTCCTACTACTATGCTACCAATAACTGTAGATAGTGGCAAGTATCGGGGTCGTCCACAGAGATGTTATAAGTATATAACCTAGCTACGCAAAAATGTGGTCGGGTCGTCAATCTCACCATGTGTTAGGAATAACAAGTGTTGTGAAAATAATCATTGGGGGAGGGCTCAACTATAAACTACTAGCATGCAAACACGAAAATAAAACTATATTAACCAGCACTTTGGGGTATTTGTGTAACATGATCAATAAATGGCTCTTATCCTCAATTCATTCACATATAAGAATATAAACCTATCTTATGCATCTGTCACATAGTGTGGAGATAGCCAAATAAACACGGAGATTACCGTTATAGGGAGTGATGCTATCCGGTTGGAAGCAGAAGCAATTATGTGATTGGTAGCTCCAAAGTCAATTTACCAATCAGAAGCAACAATGTATTGCTAAAAATGATGTGACTGAGCTGTATCTGTGGAATTGGCAATGTCATTGCAAGATACATGAGAGAGCTTGTAGCAGTATTCAACAAGATAACAGGGGCGATGACACCACCGGCACACATAAGTGGCACGACCACTATGCGCAGCTTGGCCGCCGCAACCTGTAGCTGGTGAATGGCCGGTAGGGATCCTTTCACGGTCGCGGCCTCAGCCACCTCTGTCGCGCCAGTTTTTGTGGCCTCCTCTGTCGCGGGCTAGCTGTCTGGACACTTCCTGAGAGGTAGAAAAACAGCAGGGATTGGTCCAAAAACAAAAGTCGATCGAGCTTTGAGAGAATACTCTAAAACTTCAGCATCAACGATAAGTGTAAACAACTCGGGTGAAGGATTAATAATCATCTGAACAGATGAAAACTGAGAAAACTTGTCATTCATGCCACGACAAAATAACATAACAATATCATCGTTGGAAAGAATGTTACCCATAACACACAATTCATCAAGAATAACCTTAAAGCGAGAGTAATAGTTTTGAACAGATTGATCATCTTGACGAATGTCGTACAGAAAATCACGTAGAGGAAGACGACGAGCACGATAAGTGTTATGATATTTAGCTGCTAAAGCATCATGTACCTGAGCAGCAGCATCACACCATCGACTACCGACATCGCGGATGGAGAAAGAGATGGAAAAAAAAGAAGCAAAGCTTGAATTTGTTAATCTAACTGAATCCAAGCATCATAAGCATATGAGAAAGCCTTGGCGGAAATTTCAGCTCTTTCAAAGAGGATCCTTAAAGGCTGAATCAGTCAGTGGATCTGGGCATGGCGTCGATCCATCAACAAAACCAAGCAACTTGATAGACCGTAAAACAGAAGTAAGCTGAGTACGCCAGAGTGTAGTTGGAACCATCAACCTTGATGGTGATGCAGCTAATCAAAGAAGAACGAAGGAAGTGGAAAAGATGACATCAGGAATGAACACCAACAGATCCAAACACAAGAAAAAACAAATTGCACCAACCACATAGCAAGCTTGTGATTAACAGTGGACAACATATGTAACTTTCATGCATGGATTTTAAAATAGCAACAATAGCAACAGATAGAGATGGATGGCGACTGAGCAGATCAACGGTGCGTGTGAAGGATGCGGCGGCACGTGATCGGCGTGACAACAGCGTCCGGGATTTTCAATAGGCGATCGACAACAGCTTTGAGTGGGCGTAGGGTGAGGAGTGGAAAACATGAGAAAAAATATAGAACATGATACATACAAAATCAATGATATTCTTTTTATGCTGATGTCAAATCAATTGTATCTTTATTAAAAATTATCGGATGATCAATGAAAAAACTTCACCAACCGTACCCCGTGATTCATCCACCACCCACTTGTCATCTATTTAATTGAATTTTTTATTCATTTGTTCAAATTTGATAAGACAAAGTTTTGAGAAAAATTACATTTTCATAAGTATATGAAAAGATGAGATTGAATTAGAATTATAAATAGGTAAAAGGTTTTAGTTGCAATATTAAAAAAAATTATGCAACATGCAATAGTTATAAATTTATGATCCAATTAATGCAATCCAAAATTTAGTCTTGAATTATTTTAATTTACAATTTTAAGTTTGATTTTTGTATAACTTATGAAAAAATTATTTTCAAGAGATAACTCATTTGACAATGAGATGCTGTGTGATTCGTGTAAAATGGTCGAGTTCCGTGCTTTCTGGGCAGGCTTAATCCAGCCAAATATGAAAGGAAAAACAAACTGCAAAAAGCCAGTCATCGAGTGGGCAGCAGAATATATGAATAAAATATCCCCACGACTGATTCCCGCAATTTTACAGAGTTTCTGGGTTTGAAAGTACTCCATATGGTCTCTAAATATTGGCCTTTTTAAATGATTCAAGTTTTTTTAAAGAGTGAAATGAGTGGTGCAGATTGAATTAAAAAATAAAAGGTCAATTTAATAAATGAAAATAGTCTAGTAATTTTTAAAAAGAAGAAGGTTTCAATATAAAAAGATTATTTCAAAAGAGAAAGGATATCAATATAAAAAATTATTATTATTATTACAAAAACTCCGGAAACAGAAATCGTTGCAACAAAATCAAGTCACATGTAGCACCAAATTTAATCCCGAAATCCCAATCCACCGCATTATCACAGTTAACATGCAATTTAGCCACTTAATGACGCCATTCAGTACACCCCATATATAAACACCAAGCCAAACAGCCCCATACTCCTCCCAACCAGCACCATGCCATATCATCTGTTTTCATGGATATGGCCTATGTTTCTTACAACCCATTTAGCCATTTCCCCTGTTTCTGCAATTCCCTCAAAAATCGGTGAGGGATACAAACTGGTTTCCGTTGAAGAAAGCCCAGATGGCGGAATCGTCGGCCTTCTTCAAGTCAAGAAGAAGAACAATGTCTATGGCCCTGATATCCCCTATCTCCAGCTCTACGTCAAGTAAGGCCCGTTTTTCTACACTTCAGTTCAGTTCAGCGGAAATTTGATTTGATGAAGCGTAGCTTAATTTAGCCTTTTCAGTTCAGTTGCAGATTGTGTTTTTGCCCTGGTTTAAGGTTCACTTATACCATCTTGGATGTGCGTTTTTGTGCAGACATGAAACAGATAGCCGTTTGAGGGTTCACATTACAGATGCAGAGCAACCAAGATGGGAAGTTCCATACGACATAATCCCAAGAGAAAAGCCAGCTCCATTGAAAAGGAAAAAGTCCCTGTTTTTCACCAGAGGAAGCCAGCATTCAATCCCATTAACATCTTCAGAATCCTACCAAAGCAGTGAGCTTATCTTCAGCTACAAAACCGACCCGTTCAGCTTCTCAGTCAAAAGGACATCAAACGGCCAAACCCTGTTCGATTCAAACCTCAACACCCTTGTCTTCAAGGACCAGTACCTCGAAATCTCCACCACTTTGCCCAAAAACGCATCCCTCTACGGGCTCGGAGAGAGCTCCAAGCCCCGCGGGATAAGGCTCTACCCCAACGACCCCCCCTACACGCTCTTCACCACTGATGTCTCCGCCATTAACCTCAACACCGACCTGTACGGGTCCCACCCGGTGTACATGGACCTGAGGAATGATGGAGGGGGGGCCTTTGCCCACGCAGTTTTGCTGATGAACAGCAACGGGATGGATGTGTTCTACAGGGGGGATTCTTTGACCTACAAGGTGATTGGAGGGGTTCTTGATTACTACTTCTTCTCCGGTCCTTCGCCATTGGAGGTTGTTGATCAGTACACTGCTTTCATTGGGCGACCTGCTCCTATGCCTTACTGGTCTCTTGGTTAGTATGCTTATTTACTGCTTTTCTTAGATCTGTGCTTCATTTATTTCCTTTGAATCTGTGGCGCATTTAATCTTTGCCAGTAGGGGTGGATAAAGGGATCTAGATGAGTAATGGATGGTGGAGGTACTCTGTTTTCTTAAATGCTCGGCTGTTATTTGTAAGAAACTACAAAGAGTGAAAATTAGGTTGCAAGAACATAAATTAATCGTTTGTAGAAGGTGGTTTTCAGTTGTAAATCTCCAATCCGATGGTTTACTATATTTTTCAATTTTTACCATAATATTTTACGGTTGCTATAATTTATTTACTCAAATAGTTTATTTTAAACAATAAAGGAAAGGTTTAAATTTTGAGTAAACTATGGGGGATTTGATTGTGTTTAATTCTAATTGACATGAAATGAAGATGATTGTGTTTAATTCTAATTCTATGGGGGAGTAAAAGGTTGTGCATTGTCCCTACCACATGATAGAAGATAGAAAATCATTAGCTTGAGTTGAAAGGTGAGGAAATGATTAGGAAAAGTTAAACAGAAATGATTAAAAGTTTTTTCAATTTTTTTCAATGAAATCCTATCCTTTTCATCCTAATTGAGTGAATAAGTCTCTTTAAACACGGTCTTTCCATAAATCATAAAAAAATTAAAGTTTAAAGTGTAAATTAGAAGAAATGAAAATAAAAAATTTGGGTTGCATGAATCGAGTTATAAACTTTATAATTTCTACATGTTGCAGAATAAAATTTAAAATTGCAACTAAAATGTTTTATTTTTTATTATTTTAATTAAATCCCGTCTTTTCATATTTATAAAAAAACAATCTTTCACACGACTTTACCTAATTGAGTTGATTTAAATTAAAATTTAATAAAAAAATGTGAACTGAATTGTAAGAACGAATCTGTTTTGGTCGAGTAATTGATGGGTTGGTTTCGTTAAGGGCTAAAACAGTGTTGGGGTAGGTGTCTGTTGTGGGGCTATAGCTTCTGTAGTGATGTGTGAGTTTGATAAAGGTTATGAACTTTTCATTGTTTCCATATATTGAAATAAGAATTGGTAAAATTACTTTATATAGAGTACTCCCTCCGTCCCAGCTCAAATTGCAATGTAATCATTATCACGCGCATCAAGAAATTTGTCTAATCGTTAATATGTTTAACTACGTATAACAACGGTAAACAAAAAG
>JAULKJ010000014.1:5078074-5089048 GCA_032355405.1 Rubia balearica
ATACATCTTCACGGGTTCAATTTCTACGTGCTGGCACAAGGGTTCGGAAACTACGACGCTTCTACGGCTAGCAAGAAGTTCAATTTCGTAAATCCACAAGAACGTAACACCATTGGGGTGCCCGTCGGAGGATGGGCGGTTATTAGATTTCGCGCAAATAATCCAGGTACGCTCGCAATTTACTTATATAATCAGTGGCGGAACTGAGGTGGTGAGCCGGTGCGATCATCCCGGCTTAGTTTTGGCTGTGGAAGACTTTGCTCCGTCCTTATTATTCTCAAAATTTTAGAGAAGAAGGCGTTTTATTTTTTGTCGGTATAATTCAGCCCCTCAAATATTGTTTTGTTCCGCCAACGCTTATGAGGGTTTATGATTTGCAGGTGTTTGGTTTATGCATTGTCACTTGGATGCACATTTGCCATGGGGTTTGGCGACTGCTTTCGAGGTTGAGAATGGGCCAACTCCCTCCACCACATTGCCTCCTCCTCCCCATGATTACCCAAAATGCTGATAATAATCAGTGATCAAGTCGTCAAGTGAAGATTAGCAAGCTAGCTCCTCAATTTCCCCATACCACTGGCTTTAGACATACGATTGTTTTATTTTGTTTTAGATACATTTTTTATTCTTCGCAACGGTTGACCAATTTTGTTTAATTGATGGTGTTGTATCTGATTCATATACAAAATTGTAAGCATTCATATTGTTAAATTTGAAATAGTGTGTGATGTAAACAATTCATCCATTTTATAACCTTTTATAGCAAATTCTTTTTGTTGAGTAATAAAGTGTCGTATTTCATTTCTAAATTGTACTGGTGTTATTAAGCCTATGTAGTTGAGGTATTCTTCACTTTTAAAAAATTGGTTTATCTCTTTACAAGAGCGTATCTTAAATTTTTACTCTTTATTTACAAGGGCATATCTCTTTAAAAGAGCGTTTTATAACTTGTTTAAAATACGTTGAAAATTTACTACTCGTATTTATTATTGTTTGGGTGGTGGTAAAATTTTCAGCTAGGAACTATTTTGTTAATTTGAACTTTTGCAGTTGTGGTTTTTCATCTATTAAACTTTTTTTATGTACTTTTCATGTATAATATATATGGATGTTTGATCTCAATGTTAGGAGTTAGTTATTTTATAAGCCTAATTGTAGGCTGGTTAGGTATTTAGTTGGTCGTGATGATTGGCATGTTTGTAAGATGTTTACAAGATAACATGTAATGTTATAACATTGATTGAAACAACTTAATTATTTCAAGAATGAAATTGACAAACGCAGCTAGTTGTTTAATTTTGAATAGTTTGATCAATTTATTTAGTATTCCCCTCAAAAAGAAGACAATTATTTAGCGTACAAACGTTAATGTTAGACTTAGTAATATTGAAGACTAGTATTAGAGTTTAGTTTGTTATCTAACTCTTCTATGTAATCTTCTATATATTTTGTTCTCTCAATAATATTCAATTCATGGGAAATCATTCTTTCATGGTATCAGAGCACAAGGTTGGCTCGAGCCCTTTTCTGTCCACGTTTGAGCGATGATTCACCACGTGAGGGGACGTGTTAGAGTTAGTCCCACATTGGTGGTTGACAGTCATATAACTCAATATATATATGATCATGGGTTATCCCAACATAGTACCAATTGGTTTTATGATAGGAGCTCATGATTCTAATATATAGTATAAATATCATTTGAGATCTTGTTAAAAAAATTCAGCATTTATTTTCTAAAAATTAACTTTTTATACGACATTATATGTAGTTAGAAATATCGAAAGATCAAACATGATATTTAAAAACATGAAAAAATAAGTGTGCAATTTGAATTGGAACGGGTGGAGTATGTACCATTGTGCCAATTGTTTTTTAATATTACATGTATACAAACTATTAATACTTTTTAGATTTATAAGTATTAGAGTCTCAATTTTTTAAAACATCTATCATAAAACTAACTAATAATATATAAGTGTGGAATACGATATTATATACTGAGTTTATTTTTTCTACAATGAATTAATATGGGACTCTAGCATGTCCCCTAGCGATATTATTCATCATGCAAAGGCGAACTGAAAGGGTCACGCACTCAGACTTTGAACTATTTGCAATATCTCTATATTATTAACATTCACCATTTTCTCTTTATTAATGATGAAAAAACATGGAAGATCGACCTCTTTTGATTTCATTGATACATTTGTGGTGTTGTTTTGGTAGATTAAGAATTAATGGATCGATAATGAAAATATCAATGATGTAATGTATCCTTTGGATGCATGTGGTTTTGTTGAAAACTAGGCTCTACCAGTCCTTGCCGTTCGGTCATTTTCACAATAGTTTGTTCACATTTCTAATTTCCCTTGTAGTTTTGTCTACGATGGAAAACAAAAGGAGTATTGAAACAAAGCCTTTATTTTATAAATTAAGAAAAATCAATCAAGATTTTGTCAAATAAGAAGCCAAAATTATTCCAATAATTAATGTTTAGTGTGGTATGTAATCAAAATAACTTCATGTTTTACAAATGCACCTCCTCTTTAGCTCCGATTCCCGTTCCAATCTCTACTAAAACTTGTTCTAATCCATCAACAAACCAATCACACTAAGAGTGCAAACTTAATATTAGGTGGTATTAAAAAATTGATTGTAATATTAAGTTTCTTGTTACATATACAACGGGAAAGAGTACTTGGTATCATGGTCATTGGGTACTCCCTGTCTCAGGTTGCATGGCACAATTTACTATTTGATACTATTCTCTATTAACTTTTGACGGTATATTTATATAAATATAGATATATAAGTAATAATATTATTGTATGTGATATTATTGGATTCGCCGTAGTAAGTAGTTTTTGAATATCGACTTTTTATTTATTGTTATTATGTATATTTGAAACAAATTAACTGTCAAACATAATTCTTGAATATGATAAAAAAAATATTCTTCGTAAGAAAGTATTCCATTTCCCTTCATCTGGGAGACATACTCTCTGTTTTGTTATTTATGGCACGCCTACATAATTTAGATGTTTTCTTTTAAATGACACTTTTCATTTTTGGTAAAGATTCTTTCAATTACACCTACTCATTTTACTTTTTACTTTCTACATCAATTTCATCTACTCATTTTTTTTAACCTAAATTCAATCACCTAAACCTATAGTGTCATAAAAAAAAGAGGGAGTATAATGAATGTGGTTTTCCCTTGTGTAGGGAAGCTCAAAACATGGTTTGTATTTCATTATGGCTGAGAACATTATTTGAGGTCCCATTTGATACTAAATATAGAGGAGCTAGACCGTCGGCCATTGCCTCATCTAGGTTCTTGGATTATTGAATTTCTCTTTCTGAACTTAGGAAAGTTATAACATTTTACCTAGATAATTGTACTCTAATGTTTGTTTCATGTTAGAGTTGAAGTCTCACATTGGTGGTTGACAGTCATATAACTCAATATATAAGATCATAACTTCCCCCTACATAGTACCAATTGGTTTTATGATAGAGATCCATGATTCTAATAGTACCAACCAACCCTTATGATCTTAGTGGTGGGTGGATGATTAAAGCATTACAAATACATAAGGTTACAGATGACATCTGCGTAGTACTAACTGGTTTTATCATTTATAATAGGAGTCCATTATACTAATGTGGTATCAGAGTGTAAGTTTAGCTCATTGGACGTATATTCTCACGGATTGGTCTGTAATCCCTGTATGACGTTTACTGCTACAGGCGACGAGCCATGACCATCAGAGTCCGAATTTGCACCTTCTAATCAAATCTTTCAATGTAATAGGATTTATTTGTTTAGATTCAAACAACATTGCACAATCTTCTTGTTCTATGATTATGGGCATGTCCAGGGGCAGATGTAGCATAGGGCATGGGGTAACCATGGTAAAAAAAAGGGGTATTAGTATTTGGTTACCCCATGTATTTTTTTTTACCATTAATATTAAATATATACATTTTTATATATTAGTGATTACCCCATTGAAAATTTTCTGGATTCGCCACTGGGCATGTCTCTGGTTAAACATCTGTTTAAATATGTTCAGCAACACTTTTGGTGTAACATTCTGCGCATTACCGGGGTAGTAACTACTCCGTAGTCACTTATTCTTCAGAGTTATTTGATCTATCTGGTAGAGTTTTATTATATTTCTGTGCATTTAGAGTTTCATCATTTTTTCAGTTACTGTATTTACTCCCAATGTGACAGTAAATTCAATATGGTAAAATGTGGCAAACACTCTTGCAGTACAGTATTTTGTGGGTTCAATGTGGCCTCAGATCAAGAATAGTTTTTGGTGGTGTTATGTGTGAGCTTTCGAACAAAATGGCTTATGATGTAAAAAAATCAGAACAAAATTACCACTTGTAGTACCATTTAAAGTGTCACATTGTAAACTGACGTTTTCAAAACTGATGCCTGTGAAACCACAGGTTTCCATCAATGCAGATGGGGATACCGTAATTTATCAGTGGTTGAAGATGTTGTCGAGAGCTACAAGAAGGCGAAGATCCCTCTTGATGTCATCTGGAATGACGATGATCACATGGATGGCCACAAGGACTTCACTCTCAATCCAATCAGCTATCCTCGTCCCAAGCTTTTAGCATTCTTGGAGAAGATTCATGCTGAGGGCATGAAGTACATTGTCATCATTGACCCGGGGATCGGCGTGAACAGCAGCTACGGAACATATGTGAGAGGAATGGAGAATGATGTGTTCATCAAGTACAATGGCAAGCCTTTCCTAGCTCAAGTATGGCCTGGCGCTGTCTACTTCCCTGATTACCTTAACCCGAAAACAACTCAATGGTGGATTGATGAAATCCGCCGTTTCCATGAGCTTGTCCCTGTTGATGGCCTGTGGATCGACATGAACGAGGTTTCCAACTTCTGTAATGGTTTGTGTACCATTCCAAAAGGGAAACAATGTCCCACTGGATATGGACCTGGTTGGGCCTGTTGCTTGGATTGCAAGAACATAACCGCCACGAAATGGGATGATCCGCCTTACAAGATTAATGCTTCAGGGATTGGAGCTCTACCGGGCTACAAAACCATTGCGACAAGTGCAGTTCATTACAATGGAGTTAGGGAGTATGATGCTCACAGCTTGTATGGCCTAACTGAGACAATGGCAACTCACCAGGGTCTTCAGGGGATCGCGGGCAAGCGCCCGTTTATTTTGTCGCGTGCTACATTCGTCAGTTCAGGCCGTTATGCTGCTCACTGGACCGGGGATAACCAGGGCACTTGGGAGGATTTGAAGTTCTCGATTACCACAATGCTGGATTTCGGCCTGTTTGGAGTTCCAATGGTTGGTTCAGACATATGTGGATTCTATCCCGATTGGGCTAACAAGGATCCTTACAAGATGGAAGAGCTCTGTAACCGTTGGATTGAGCTTGGTGCGTTCTATCCCTTCTCGCGGGATCATGCAAACTTCTACTCCCCGAGACAGGAGCTTTATCAATGGGAGACAGTGGCTGAATCTGCAAGAAATGCTCTGGGAATGAGGTACAAGTTGCTGCCATATTTCTACACTCTGACCTATGAAGCTCACATCAGTGGTGCTCCAATTGCTCGTCCGCTCTTCTACTCTTTCCCGGATAACACGAAGCTGTATGGCTTGAGCACTCAGTTCTTGCTGGGAAGCAGTGTCATGGTTTCCCCAGTTCTTGATCCTAATCGAACTACAGTTAAGGTTCTGTTCCCGCCCGGATCATGGTACAGTTTGTTCGATATGACACAGGTTGTTGATTCGAAGGACACACAGAATGTCACCTTGGATGCTCCATTGCATGTCATCAATGTGCATTTGTATCAAAATGCCATTCTGCCAATGCAGCGGGGTGGGATGATCTCTAAGCAAGCGAGGATGACTCCGTTTAGCCTCATTGTCGCGTTTCCACTTGGCGCAGCAGAAGGACAGGCTAAGGGGAAGCTTTTCCTAGACAATGACGAGCTTCCAGAGATGAAACTTGGGAGTGGATCAGCATCGTACATTGAATTCTACGCGACTGTGAGTAACAAGACAGTTAAGGTGTGGTCAGATGTGCAAGAAGGGAAGTTTGCGTTGGACAAAGGTTGGATCATCGAAAGAGTTGTTGTCTTAGGTTTGGATGCAGTTCAAATTAGTAGCGCTCTCGTGCTCGAGGTTAAAGGGGATCGTGTCATGGATGTCTCCAAGGCGGAGTTCTCTCGGGCACATCATAGTCATGTGGTGAAGGTGGAAGAAGAGGGAGATGAAAAGACTAGCATGATGGTTGAGGTTAAAGGTTTGAATCTCCTCGTTGGTAAGAAGTTCACCATGTCTTGGCATATGGGAGTTTAAACCTAGTTTCAGTAAAAAAGAATGTTGTTTCATAAACTCCATTTTAATTGTTCACATGGTTGTAATAGTAGGGAGAAATTCCCTCGAAAATGTTGACGATATGAGCATTTTGTGAGAAGAGTGATGGTGGTGGTAAGGAGATGAGCTGCAATTATGCCCATCCCTTTTCCATATAGAAAAAAATTCAAGGTTTAATAATTTGAGTGGAAATTCAGAAATAACTTCATTGCTTCTTGAATTCATTGTGATGCCTTTTGGGTTGACAAATGCACTAGCCACGTTCCAGTCCTTGATGAACCAGATTTTTAATGATTTTTTGAGGAAATTTGTAATTGTATTCTTTAATGACATTTTAGTATAGCAAAAACTTGGAGGAGAATAAGCATCTAGTTCAAGGGTTCAGATTTATCAACTCTATGCTGAACTATAAAAGTGTGATTTTGCCAACTCCAAGGTGGAATACTCCCTCCGTCCCAGGCAAATCTTCCCAGGCACTTATAAAATTTTTGAAGTACAACTATCCGACAAAAAAAACTCCCTCCATTCCAGTTAAAATGGCAGTATTTATTTTGTCTTGCATTTTTATATAAGTTGATGGGGCAGGGAATAATTGTGAAAAAGTAGGGATATTTTGAAAAAGTGGTGAGTCCAATGAAAGTTATTAAAGTTAAAGAGGGTATTGTGGAAATTTAAAAATATATTTATTATTTTGGGTAATTGTCAAATCATGTCATTTTTTAGGACGGATGAAAAAAGAAATTGTGTAATTTTTGTTGGGATGGACGGAGTACATTACCTTTATATTATGATTCTTTGAGCAAAATGTAAAATACCAGAGGAAATTGACAATTTTCTTCATTATTGTCTGGACAATAGATCATTTCTAGGAGAGATAATTAAGGAATTAAATATTTGTTGGAAAATGACGAACAAAATTAATTGAAAATATACTGAAGGGTCAAAAAATTGAAAATTTAGGGGAGGCGGGAAGTACACAAGGAAGATGTTTCACTTTTTTTATTTAAAAAAATTAAGTGCAATAAGAATAAAATTGAGGGTGTAAAAATTTTGAGGGAGCTGCCCTAAATCCGGCTCCGGGAAGAACCGTCGATGCGATGCGAGTCGTCGTTTTGTCTGAGAATTAGTGATTTTTTGTGGGTTATTTTTCAGAAAAGTGGAGGTTGGGGACAATCTGAATTCGGATCTAATTCGGGTCTTATTCAGACTGCATAGCCGATTTGTCTATCGGATTGGTGCTTTAACAAACTTCTAAAAAATAATATAATATATTAAATTAAAATAATAAAAGTATTAAATTAAACGTGTGGAGATTCTCCGCTTAATATATTCTCTTTTGCTTGTAATCTAGTTAATTGCTCGTGATTTGGCTCCATATTTGGTCATGTTTGTGTTGTAGATTTGAATATGTTCATATGATCTTGCTTTTCATCATGTAATGTTACATGTGTAGTAAATCTCTGTTTAACATAGTGATATTGATGCGATGAAACACCACTCTCTACCAATCAATCATATTTTTTACCGAAAGCAAGTTAATATTCCTGATAACAATATTATTTTTTATTAAATTTAAAATAATACAGAAAATAAATTTAATTAAAATTTAATTTAATTATAGTTACAGTACGCCAATTAAATTAAATATTAATTTCATTTAATATACTCTCTCTGTCTCACCTAAACTTCCACTCTTACTTTTTAAACATTAATCTCTATCAAAATTTAATCACATATTTGAATAGATATATGAACAATAGTATTATCGTATATGATATTGTTCAATTCGTTGTAACAAGTAGTTTCTTAATATCAACATTTTCTTTGTCATTAGGGATATATACCGATATAACCCTACCTATTTGACTAAATACCACTATAACACTCAGATAATTTTTACTGCAAAAATAACCCTAACTAGTTAATGTAAGTGTCAATATAACCCCCAGACCTCATTTCTGGCACCGTCGCCGTAACAGATTGGGTTATATCAGCACATTACGAAAATTGATAGGGTTATATTAGCACATTCCTAAAATCTATGTCAGCACATTCGTAAAATTTATAGGGTTATATCAGCACATTCCTACAAGTTTTGGCACTTACATTGAATATCTAAGGTTATATTGGCACTTTCGAACACTGAAAAGTTATATTGACACTTATATCAAATAGGTAGAGTTATAAAAGCACTTTTCTCCTCTTCTTTTTTTTAAAAAAATATTTTTGCTCATCAATAAAATAAGTTTTCATATCCCGTTTTATAACTGTTTTCCCGGACCTTAAGCTTCAGGATACTTGTTGGTTGCAGTTGCTTTTTCAAAGGGAAGATAATGCTTCAGCCATACCTCACTGATTATTTTCGTGAAAGAAAACCCATCTGAATACACATTATCACGTAGAGTAATAGATATATTGCCTGATTTCTAAACCTTCCAATTCGCGCAAAGAATGGTTATAAAAAGCAGGCTCCTAAAACCACCCCCCTTCCCTCCTAGAGAACAATGGGAATGGGATGAAATTACCTATAGAATGGACTCCTGTCAGTGCTCAAAAACTTGCTCTATATTGCCTGAATTGCCTGAACAGTACTGTAACCATCAAAATGAGATTTTTGCCACCTCCAGGCTATCTGCAAACTCTCATGGAGATCGGTGTGCTTAGCTGTCCAGTTCAATTCTGTTCTGATTTTGGTTGGATCACTATACACTTCAGCATAATCACCAGGCCGGCGAGGAAGATAGTCAACCTTAAGATCTACTCCAGTCGCCTTTTTGCAGGCTGCCACAAACTCGTTGACAGATCGACCTAAAATTGGAAATAAATCCCGCAATGAACATTTGCAATTAAAAGATATCTAATAAGATGATGATAACAAGGATAACCACCTTTCCCAGTTCCCACATTGTAAATCCCAACTTTTCCAGTTTCTGCCTTCTCGAGGGCTTTGACGTGAGCATCAACAAGATCAGTTACATCAATGTAATCGCGGATACAAGTGCCATCCTCCGTCTTGTAGTCAGTTCCTCTCACCTACAGGATGACAAAGGTTTCCACTCATAAGATAAATCTAGAGTCAAAACACATCCACTGAAGAGAAAACAAAGTAACAAATGTAAGAATGTACAAGTTATCAAAGGTAAGGAACACCACAAAGGTATTCCAAGGTGAACGAGTAAAAAAAAGTAGCTATAACTATGCAAATCATAAGTATCCAAGCAGCAACCTTAAGTCCTGGAATGATTCCCCGAGCAGCATCAAAGCAAGCACCTGATATCCGTCCATGGTCATGCAGTTCAGGTCGAGGAGCTTCTCCGAGTCTTCCCTCTGGATCTGAACCAATCACGTTAAAGTACCTGAAATCAAGGATTTAAAGTTAGAATGATTTCCAGTCCAGCAAGCATGTCATTTGAAATGAATCAATAAAATTTTAGATCTTTATGCAGCAGATCATTTTCAATCCTTTTCACATTTACCATATGCCAATGAAAATAAATGACTTCCGTTGGGGTTTTATCATCAAGATCATATTATTTATTGAAGACAACAAATTTTATCAGGAGACTTGTTAATTCCCCAATGAACTTCTCCGAGAAAACCATTGAACATTCACAGGAATTTTCAAACTACTAGAACGGTAGAACCAGACTTCAAACACCGCAATAGAGTGGAAAGAGGAAACCTCCAACACCAAGAACTGACAAGAAATAAAATGGTACTTTGCCATCGGCAGTCCAAACATAGTAGACCACACATTTGAACTACATCTATGAGTATACAACAAAGAAACAAAAGTGGCGCCAATAGTTAAGAAACGAAAAGAAAAAAGACAACTTTTTAAAATGATAAATGAAGAACAGAATAGACAAGTATGCTGTCAATAAGTTCAAATATTCAGATACAGAACACCCCAAACCCTAAACCACATATTCATGGACACTACAGTTGGTAACAGTTTTCCTTTTCAACTATTATTATAGGAGCTTATGGGGCACAACAGGATTATTATGCAGGAAAAATTGCCAGTTTGGTCACCTATGTTTGGGAGAATAAACTCTGGCCCCTTATGTTGGATACTAGCTGATTCAGTCCCATACGTTGACCTTTATAGGTCCTTTTGAATAGGATACAGAATTTACAAGATTCTTGGCTGTACCGTCAACTAGTAAAACTGCTTATAGCTGGTCAAAAAGACCAAAAATGCTACAACCCAAGTATAGGGGACCAAACCAACTATATTTTGTTAGTAAGAGGTAATATTTGAATACAACCAAAAAAGCACAAAAGACCTAACCAATTCTATATATTAAATGCACCTACATCATTTTCCAAAAAAAAAAAAAAGAAGCACCTACAACATTAAGCAAGGAGGTCACCAGATTAGCTTCTAGTGAATCATAATTACGAAAAGAAAAGGTTTTCAAAAATCAATTAATCACAAATACATCAGCATCTTTACATTTCACACTCCTAGATGATGAGGGAATTAGAAGGAACAGCTGTCAAAATGTTATATGATAAAAGTAGAAGAGCAATATGTACTAGTGACTGGACACTTGGAGATTATCCAACTAAATAAGTTATCATC
>JAULKJ010000014.1:5182113-5192817 GCA_032355405.1 Rubia balearica
ACTCGATTTAGTTGTTCACGTTGATGTATTGTTCTCGATCTGTTTGTACAGATTATGTTTTCGCAATTTTGCTTGTGGTTTTATTTTGGGTTTCTATTAATTTGGGTTCGTCAGATCTATGTTTTTCAAGATGTTTACAGTTTGGACAACATAGATTGTGGTCGGATCAAGTGGTGTTATAGTTGTAAAAGATCTCTGATTGGCGCAGTGATGTTGATGTGGGATACGCTCCTCTCTGTCAAATGGTCGTGATTTTCGCGGGAAGCGAGTTAATATCCCTAAGGGTGATATTGCAGTTTTTATTGGCTCTCTAATCTGTAATAGTACATACGATTAGTCTGGTTGACATGTAATTTAGATATCCTTGCAATGCGTTAGTTATTGCTAGAGGCTAGTTGGGTTGAATGTCAATTTCACTTATTGTATTCGCCGCTGAGCGCCTTTCCCAACACCAATGAATGATTATTTTCAATGTATATATATATAACTGGTGACCAGGGTTGGAGTCAGAAAAATATTGGTGGGTCACAATTTAATTTGATGGCTCTGATTGTGAAGGCAATGTTAAAATTTCAGGAAAATTTAAATTTAGAGGGAAAAAGTAAACTTTAAATTAAAAATAAACTAGAACACTACTTAAAAAATCATATACTACTTAATTAACTAAAAAATTAAAATATATACATACATATTCTTTTTTAATAAAGGTAGGACAATTGTCCTACCTTACACAAGGATAGTTCCGCCCCTACTCAAGACATTAAAACAAAATATTATTTATTATGGTGGGGTTTGGAAAAATCCCCTACTTATTTATAACTCATGACATTAAAATACTGCAATCATAAAATTCGATAAAACTAACCAAAAAATTACCCTCCTTGTTTCCCCTTCCTGTCTATGCCCGCCTATTGCAACACTTCTGTAATGTTATGATTTTTCATCCTATTTACTGCTACTCAAAGTGAATGACGGATCAATTTTTATTTTAATCATCGAGATTTTCTTTATTGTTTCACCAACTAAACTGAAGTTTGGCCAAAATCTTGCTTGATGTTGAGCCTAATTATATTTATTGGTAAACTTAGAAATTAATTCACCCGAATATATTAAGGAGGAGGGGGAGAAAGTATTATTCTGAAAATGTGAGTTTAAATCGTATTAAATGGGCAAACACTGACCTGGTGCAGCTCAGCAAGCGGGGCTGAGGAATGTCTTTGACTGCACTGCCGTTAAGACCCTTGTCGGTAGATAATGTTTTCGACGCGATCTCAATACTCATTGAATGCCATTATTGGACTACTTCTGGGGTTTAATGCTCTCAATCCATTGCAGTTCTAAAACAATTATTTTCTTGTACTAAGAAAATATTCAACATTATTATCATAAAAAGTTAAAATTGTACGCATTTCACAAATGTGAAAATTTACTCCCTCACCACAAATCCACTCAACCCTAACTTTCCACCACCGTTCCCTTGCGCCGACACCACCACATTATTCGCCGGATCACTGTTTTCAAATTGGTGGTGACTTCTTTCTCCACTCCGCTAGTGGCCCGCTTTCAGGAATGGTTTGAAAACTAAAATTCACCCACCCAAGTGAAACTTCGCCGCGAAGAGAGGAAGAGGCGGAGTGGAAGAGGGAGGCAGAGAAGCGAAGGGCGCGGGGAGGTGCAGTTGGAGGAGGAAAGCAGAGAGGTGCGGCGGGAGGTGGAGGGCGGAGAGGCGCGACAGAAGTTGTATAACGAAGAGGCGCAACAGAAGTGGAGGGTGGACAGGCAAAGATGCGCGACAGGAGGTGAAGGGCGGAGAGGTGGAGGAGGAGTGAAGCGGTGGATTTGGGAGGAAGAACCAGATGATGAATGAAGAAAGTAGGGGTAATTTGGACTTTTCACACATCAAAAATTAAAACATCCATCTTCTCTTTTTGCAGAATCTCTTGGGACGGAGGGAGTACTAAAAAATGATTATTGAAAATAAAATTAAAGTATGAAAAAGACCCATGTAGCGATCAATTTTTTCCAAATTTATAATTAATATCTCACATTCACAATACAATCTGTTACAGAATAAAAAATAAAAGGGTAATATAAATTTTTAACCCTAATTTTAGGTTGAAAATGATAATATAACCCTGTAATTTGGTAATGTGGCAAAATAACCCTAATTTTATGATGAATTGTGAAGTTATAACCATTTAGTCCAATTTCGACGTTGACCGGAGAAATTGGCCACTGACCAAATATGAAATGTCATAAATACCCTCAACTTTGAGCTGAAATTTTGTTCCAAATTTTACCCCTTTTCTTTCTCTTCAAACCCCCCTTACCCACAGGCCACAGCCCACCCGCCACCACCATCGTATAACCATCGTGCCACCACCCACCACCATCATACCATCATACCACCGCTGGAGCGCTGTCCAGCTCTATTCTTTACACTCCACCTCAAAACCCCCGCCGCTGAATTCAAATCCCCATCCGACCCAAATTCCCGTTTGACCACCTCCCCCTGCTGCGGCGGATTCCGGCATCGTTCCACTCACACACTCCATCACAAAACCTTCGCCGCTGAATCCAAATTCCCTCCCATCCAAATCGTTCTCTGACCACTGACACTGCCGCGTCGGATTCCGGGGCAACAATCTGGAAGAATGGCCTGTGTGACTGGATCCATTCCCACTGCAGATAGCTTCTTCTTGAGCTTTGTGTACTTCCCAGGAGTTGTGCGCTATTATCTTCCACATGAACCCGCACAAATTAAAAGTTAATGGATAAACCCATGTTCAAATGTTTAAAGATGCATCAAAGAACTCCACAAATTGATTGCGTTTCCAACAATAATGCACTACTTTTGGATTTTTATAAAAGGATCTGGATATACTAATTCCTTGGATTTCGCCAGCGCTCTTGTCAAAGAAAGACGGGAAAAAGTGCAACTGCGGGAAGAATAAAGAAGGAAGAAGAAAAGTGGGGGAAAGAAAGAAAGGGGGAAGAAGAGGAGGGCATTTATGTCTTTTTCTTTTTTCCTTTTATTTTTTTATAAGGTTAGGGGTAAAATAGTCATTTCATTAAATTTCGACCAAAATTTTCGTTGACAATTGAAGTCAAAAGTGTCTAAAGTTAGATTGACACATTCATTATAAATTTAGGGTTATTTTGCCACTTTTTCATTTTGCAGGGTTACATTGAAACTTTCAACCTAAAATTAGGATTTTTTAGCACTTTACTCAAAATAAAATGTAAGTCACTTTTCATTTGAATTTCTGATCTGAAACACAAAAAGAGTAGGGTTTAATACAAACTGAAGGTTAGACCAAATGAGCTTTGTATTTTAAAAAAAGAAGAATAAAGACTTTTTCACTCAAACTATTAAAACAAAATACTGATTTAGTTTTTTTAGAAAGATGATATTTTTATAAGTTATGGAACAACTATTATACTTTGTATATTTAATATTTATTTTAAATTAGACTTTGTATTTGAGTATACTTAGGATTTTTAGTTTTGCGTAATATCTAAGCAGATCAATGTACATATACGTGTTGAGATATTGTGAATAAAGTGAAATGGATTTACACAATTATTACATATTTTACATGGTATTCGTCTAACACACATCTCTCCAACCTCTCCACAATAAAATCTTCGGCCATCATCACCCATCTTCCCGATTTCTTCCAGTGATGCATTTTCCGCCGACTTCCTTGTCGTCGGTGTCTCTGACACAACCCTCACCCTCAAACTTTTTTCAATTCAATTTCTTCTTGATCGCTGTAATTACTCCCTCTGGCATATAAGTGTGCCATTGTAGCTCATGATCCTAAGGTGCTTCTCCTTCTGAGATCGACCCCATCAAAAACCTTTTTTCTTCCATCTGATTATGCTTAACAAACCTCACAATTGAGCCCTAATCCAACGTATGTTGTGTGGAAGAAGAAGTATCACGTGGTTTTGCTATGGATCCGTGTCTACAATCATAACATCACTTCTTGCTCATGTCGTTCATGCGGTTAATACATTTGACACTTAGTTTGGAGTATACGTTTCTCAAGCATCAACTTCAAACTTTTCCAAAGGGATTTCTCTTCATCCTTGAGTATGTGCACAAAAAGCGATCATTCTTTGATCCTTGGCTGAATGCTCTCAAGTTGTGTCTGATGATGAGTTTGTAGAATGCATTCTTCATTGCCTTGATCTACCTATACAACATTTTGAAGTGATTTCAACCTTAGACTTGGAATTATTCCGTCGTATTAACTTCTTGGCATTCTTCTGGAGGATAAGGCACGGATACAAGAGCAACACGCTTACAACTTCGTCATTCACCGCCAATGCCGCTATTCGCGATTCCTCTGGTGTCGTGCCAGATAACTACTCTTGGTCCACTCAACTTCACTATCAAAGGATAAGGCATGATTCTCCCAACTTTTGGAAGTGTTTAAATAACCATTGAATTCCCGGTGGGTTATCATAACAATCAGTTCCGCAACCAGGAGCCCTTCGGTGGTGCTCGCCAGGCCTACATCGTGTCCGTGGCTACTCCTCCCCAGGGTCTTCATGATTCGACTCGGTTCTTTGATTCAAGAGCTACAAATAATGTCAGGTTCGACTTTGCCAATCTCCATGTGCAATCTGATTACACTAGTAATGAAGGCTTACAGATAGCAATGGTATATCTTTACCTAATACACATTTGGGCTCATATATTTTTCCATCATTCCATAAACATTTTAATCTTCATAATAATTTGTTTGTACCTAATATTCGTAAAATATTTTTTTAAGTGTGTTAAAAAGTATCTCTAAAAATAATGCCTACATGATTTTCTTTCCTACCTATTGTTTTATGAAGAATTTGCAAGGTCAGAAGCTCCTCGTTAGAACTGTTGAGAATGATCTCTATCATCTCCATCCACCCAATAAGTCATCTTCTGCACTTTCATGTGTCTTTCTTGGTGCCAAGTCTGATCTTTAAACGTGGCATGACCATCCTGGTCATCCGCATGAGTCCTTCCTTAAGCATATTAGTTCTCATTTTATTTTATCTGTGTCATTGAATAATTTCAAGAGTGTTTGTGAGTCATGCTAATTGGAAGGAGTTATCGGTTGAAATTTCTCGGAAACTAGCAAGTTTCCTTTCAAATTGGTTTACTATGATGTTTGGGGACCAACCTATGTTTTTTCTTTTAATCGAAATCATTAATTTCCATTTTTTTGGATAATTGCAAAAAATTAGTCTGGATACATTTCTATCTCAAAAGTCTCAAGTTCTTCACGACTTTTAGCTTCTTTCAAATACATTTTAATGCTAAAATTAAACAATTTTAAGACTAGGAGGGGGGAGTACCATTCAGATTCTTCTTATCTTCAAACTCAAGGTATTTCTCATTGAGTGTCTTGTTTTATTACTCAGTCTTAAAATGGTGCGTTGGGTGGCGGTATCAAACTATTGTCGAAAAAGGCATCTCTCTTCTGTTTAGGATGTGACTTCCGCCCTCTTTTTAGGAACATGCATTTCATATCTCTGCCTTTCTGCACAATCCTACCTTGTCTACCACTCTTGTCAATAAATCTCCATATGAGTATCTTTACAACAAAGTACCTGATTGTTTGGGGACTGTCACAAGATTGGGATGCGTCCGATAACCTTTGTTTTGCGATGGTTAGAAACAATGGTACCCCCTCCGTCCCAGCCATTTATGTACACTTTCCTTTTTTAAGTGTCCCAGCCAAATCTGCACACTTTCCATATTTAGAAAATTTCAATGTGTTATAAGACAAAATACCCCTGGAACAATTTAAAATTACACACAATTCCTACCTAAACCCTATCTCACTACTCACACAACCTTCTGTCTCCCTATTCAAAATCTTCATCTGCGCTCCCCCATCTCATCACTCCTATCTCATCACATCTTCATTATCTTTTCTCACATCTTCTTCTCTCTATCTACATCAGCTGATGGGTCGCGCCGTCGGGGAGGGAGATTTGGGCGTAGGGGTTGCCATACTTCAGGAAGGTGAGGTTAGGGTTCGGGTCGCTTCGTCGTAGAGGGAGATTTGGGTGTATGGGTTGTGACGCCTTAGCTGGATGAGTCTAGGGTTTGGATCGCGCCGTCGTGAAGGGAGATTTGGGTGTAGTAGTTGCGTCGCTGGAGGGTGAGAGGTGGTGGTGATAGGTGATAGGTGGGGAGGGGGAGGGCGAGAGGTGGTTGTGGTGATTGGCGGGCAGGGGAGGTCGAGAGGTGGTGGTGGTGGTGATAAGTGGGCAGGAGAGGGCACAACGGCAGCCAGTGGTGGTGGTGATTGGTGCGCAAGGGAGGGTGAGAGGTGGTGGTAGGCGGGCAAGAAGGGTGAGGGAGGGACGGGAAGAATAAGGGTATTTAAGCCATTTCACTTTTTCCAAATTAAAACATCAGTTTTCTCTCTCTGCAGGTATGTGGTTTTTTGAAACCATCTTTCTCAAACGCGATTCATCAAGAATACACTGAACTATTTTTCATCAACACTGCATAGCCCATTCCTACAATGGTGTCAATAATGTTACTCCCTCCGTCTCAACTCAAATTGCATAGAATATTTTCCACGATCATCAGGAAACTCGTCTAATCGTTAATATGTTTAACACTACTGCAAACTAAGGCTCATGTAACACTTTCTTTGCAACACTTATTTAAAATGTTACAATAGCTTATAAAGTGTTACTTAAACTTTTGAAAAGTGTTACCTAAAATTTAAAAAGTGTTACGCTAGGTCTAATCTAACATCGCCTAAGGTAATACTTATAAAAGTGTCACTTTAGGTGCTATTGTAACACTTTAACCTATTGTAACACTTTTATAAGTATTAGCTTAGGCGATATTACATTAGATCTAATGTAACACTTTTTAAAATTTAGTTAACACTTTTCAATATTTATGTACCATTTTTCAGAGTTGTAAGTAACACTTTATAAGCTATTGCAATATTTTAAATAAGTGTTACAAGGAAAGTGTTACGAGGAAAGTGTTACGATAACTCTAATTTGTAATAGCGTAACTACGTTTAATAACGACAAATAAATAGTTACTCTTGATAAACTGCTTGTTATGACGAATCCAACAATATCACATACGATAAAATTATTGCTTATATATCAATTCAAATATGCGATTATAGTTTGATAGAGAATAATGTCAAATAGTAAGTATGCAGCTTGAGTTGGGACGGAGAGAGTACGAGCTACTCCTAACACAAGCTAAAAAATATTACACCAAACTTATTCAATTTCTACCGTTAGCATTGGAGTGAAATTGGGTTGCTGACTGCACATCATATCTGATGTTCTGGGCCTCTGGGCACGACTAGAGTTGGCGAAAAAACTGAAAACCTACACGAAATCCTTCTACTATGATAAATCAATGTCTCAAAAACAATTCCACCCCAAGTGAAAAAAGAAAAGAAAAGTTCTTGAAACCTCGTTTTCACTACCATAAAACCTCGTTATCACTTCCCCGTTTTTAAGGGCGTATGATTTATCATATCTTTACGCAACCAACAATAAATGCATCATCTTTTTAAAAAATGAAATACAGAACCAATTCATACCATACCATTTCATGCACATCTCTCAACCAACCACCCAGCCTGTGATGGCTTGTCCTGAACAAGACTGATTTTAATTCAATTCTTACATATGGTCAAAAAGACGAGGAAATAGAACAAAACACAGAGCCAAAATTAATTGAACCAAACTTTTGCCCATTCGGGAAAACATTGGTACAATCCATGTTTCGATAGGGGAGTGGAAAAGTAACAGCAAATGCACTTTAAGGCATTCCAAAATGGTAAAACGAGTCTGCACACTTTAGAAAGGCATAAATTCTGGTTACCAAAAGTTCATAACCTTTCAATTTTCCAAGACAGCGATTGGAAACAAGATATGCCTAGCTCAAAAGCCGGAAGAAAGTAAATTTGGGATTTTGCTTGCTCCCATTAGAAACAGTCAAAAGTGAAACAAGTACTCCCAATGACTGTATTTGCACTCTTACTTTTTTTAACACTATTTTCCCTTAAAATTTGACCTCATATTTGAATAGATTTATGAACAATAATATTATCATATGATATTATTCAATTCATCGTAACAAGTAATTTCTAAATATTAACTTTTTATTTGCCGTTATTATACATAAGTGAAAATATTAATGGTTAAACATATTTCTTGAACAACGTGATATTTCTCTCTCTGCAGATACAACTGGGACAGAGGTACTACACAAGTATCTAAGCATGATTTGATGAATTTTACACGACATGGATTCTGATCCATTTTCTTTTATTTTTATTTTTTAAAATTAGGGTAAAGACTGTTTAAATAAACAGAAAATTAACGCTATATGCTTGGACAGTGATCTTTAAAAAAATATGAACAAATGGATTTTGATCAATCATATGATATGAGCTCAGAAGTTATTATATCCTCATCACTCATCAGATTCAAGCTCAAAAGATAACAAAAACAATCTAGGAGTAATAATTCATTTTCTAATACTGTATGTACATCAAGATTTTGATTCCCCTTCTTCATCTCAAAAACACCAAAATACACACGGTTTTACCCCCATCCCACAACAAATTTCTTCTCAATAATTTCGAGAAAAACGTGGGTATTTTGGATGAAATATTGCACTAATAAATAAACCAACCAACAAAAAAGCAGAAGAATTTCTCCCTGAATCTACTAGTTGTGGAGAGGATCTGGGCAGCTGGGAACTCTTCTCTTACTCTCTTCAATACCACTAGTACTGTTGAGATCAGAAATTCTGTGGTCGAAGTATTGCCGGAATATCTCCGTCTGGTTCATCTCCGGCGACCTGACCGGCGGGAGCGCCCTAATGGCGGATACTCTGTTTTCGGTGAGGACCCATATATGCAGAACCGAGATGCTGATGAGGAGGAGTACCCATATGCTACGGTTTCGGCCGGAAAATGACATCACCGGAGAACCCACATAAGGGAAATCGGGCCGGAATCTTGAAGTGCCGGCGGGAGCAGGGGAGGAGTGAGGAGTAAGAAGTTTGTGTTGTGTTGTGTGAGAAAATAAACAAAATGGGACTTGAGTATGAATTGACGGCTTTATGTTTTACATGGAGAGAATGGTCATGCATGGATGGGCCCACCGGGTTTTATTTTGTGATGATGATCACTGTATACACCGAACTAGCAGTTGCAGTATGTGGGACTCTGTGTTTTTATTTTAATCTTTGATTATATTATTGGTCCATATGGACATGGAAGTAAAATAGAGGGTGTATCTGCCTTTTGAATGTTGAGCAATTTAACTTTAACCTATGGTAAAATTCTTGGATGAATGAAAATGTTACTGGATTATTTGGACTTTGGAGCATGGAAGATTTTAAGTAGCTTAAAGAAACACTAACACCATCATTCATTATATTTTCTTTTCTCCATCTTTGCACCATAATAATTTTTTCTTGATTATTTATTGAGTTTTTATTTATTTGAATGATTATAATGTTAGAGTCTCACATTGGTGGTTGACAGAGTTATAACTCAATATATAGTATCATGGGTTACCCATACATAGTACCGATTGGTTTTATTATACGGCTGGAGCCCACGATTCTAAAATATGGAACTGTAGCTGTTCAGAATCGCTGCTTAGTCAGACGTAATTCGCTTTCGAATCGAGTTTCCAAGATTCATGTAAGAATCATGGGATTTCCATCATAAAATCAATTGATATTATAGAGGTGACACACGATCTTATATGCTAAACAATTGTTTTGTCAATACAAATGTGGGGCTCTCAACAAGCACACTCACGTGCAGCGATATTTTCATTGCACAAACGTGATTAAAAAGGGTCACGGGTCAATCTTGATCTTTGATTCCATATTAGAATTGTGAACACTTATCATAAAACTTATTAGAATCTACCGAACTATGTAGAAGTGCTCGTGATGTTATTTACTAAACAATTGCTTTGTCAAGCAAGAACTCTCATCACAAACTTCTGGCTTTCACAAGAAAGATCCTCACTTCATGAAACTTATTCATGGGAAATACCTCTCGAACATGAACAACATCCAAACAAAATTTAGCTTGCTAATAGAAACAAATGTTGAACCCTAGGAAGGAGGCTTGTTGCTAGGAAACCTCGGTGGGTCCCTTGACGAATATGTAGATTCATGTTCATGATGATTCAGAGGATGACCACAAAAAGATGAACTTTACATATGAAATCTGTAGCCAATGGATGAAAAATTGCTCGTGATGATATACCCAATTGACCAACTCCAAGGCCAACAACGATCCGTTCAATTATTTGTGTTGCTACACTTTTGTGCATTTAACCAATTTCCAAAACAATAGTGGCATCCAAATTTTGGGATAAGGAGTACTCCCTCTGTTCCAGTTCAATTTGCACACTTTTTGGTCAAATTTTTCAAACCATGTTTGATCATAAATTTCAATTAGTATATAGACTCTAATATCATCATGTGAGATATTGTTAGACCCTATGTCGACGTAGTTTCTAAATATGAAATTTTAATGTACCATTAATATCCGTAAATAAAGTTATTCATCATGTGAGATATTGTTAAACTCCTATGTCGACATAGTTTCTAAATATTAAATTTTAATGTACCATTAATATCTGTAATTAAAGTTATTAATGGTCAAACATGACCTGAGA
>JAULKJ010000014.1:5214309-5228459 GCA_032355405.1 Rubia balearica
TTAGACTCCTATGTCGACGTAGTTTCTAAATATTAAATTTTAATGTACCATTAATATCCGTAACTAAAGTTATTAATGGTCAAACATGACCTGAGAAAGTTGACCAAAAAGTGAGCAGCTTGAAGTGGGACGGAGGGAGTATCATACATCCTACTTTTTCCGTCTTGATCAAAAGTTTAGTTTAAGAAAAAAATCACTAACTAATTAAGAGTGGAGGTAGAATGTGAATGTTTCAGGATGAAAATGAACAAAAAGGTCAAGATGAATTTGATCCCTTTCCCTTTTTATGGTCAAAATGTTCAAGATGAACTTGGTCTTATTTTTCTTTTGGCAATTGAACAAAGTGTACCAGAAAAGACCCCTTAAAAATGTGTCGAATCCATAGAAATGGTATTATAACTTTAATTTTTTTTAATATTTTACTTTTACTTTTTGGTTTAAGAAATTAAATATAAAAGTAAAGATGACATTTTTTGTCCACAGCCTGTACTTATGCTATTCTAATTTATTTTTTTAAGAACATTTATCGATGGTAAAATTTTGTTAGACAGATGTTTTTCTTGTGAATTGTGGCGATCTAAGAATATCCTGAATTTTCTGTACACCAAAATCTTCAGGAATTAATTCATGATTTCTATGTCAAGATCTTTAGGTGAGTTGAGTTGTAGGATCAAGTTCTTGTCTGAATTTTGTAGGATCAAGTTCTTGTCTGAATTTTGGTGTAGCATCACAATCTACCTCGTATGTATACACCGGATATGGTAGTATGCAAATTGTATAACCTTATTAGAATCATGGGATCCTATCCTATAACATTATTTGAATCATTGGCTCATATCATAAAAGCAATTTATAGTATATAGGGGTGACTCATGATCATATATACTGTATGAGTTTTAACTATGTCAACCACAAATGTGGAACTCGCTCATATCCTATAACCTTATTAGAATCATAGGGTTCTATCATAAAAGCAATTAATAGTATATATGGGTGACTCATGATCTTATATACTGTATGCGTTATAACTATGTCAACCACCAATGTGGAACTCTAACACGCCTCCTCACGAGCAGCGATATTAATCATTGCACAAACGTGAATATAAATGGGTCACGGGCCAACCATGAGCTCTAATACCATATTAGAATCATGGACTCCTATCATAAAACTAATTAGTACTATGTAGGGGTGACCCAAAATCTTATATGTTGAGTTATAACTCTATCAATCACCAATATGCGACTCTAACAAACCTAAAAGTACAACAACCCTTCCCCAGCCTTTCTACAATAAGATTTTCATTGTCAAAATAATTCAATTTACAATCAATACAAAAAAAATCAACTTAATTTCATTCAATTCAGTCAATTTTACTTTGATGAAATTCAAGTTTATTTTATTACCATCATTTTTCAACATATGCAATTTCAGTTCCGTTCATGCGAAATGAACGTAACCTATTATTGTAACCGATATTATAACACAAAATTTTATAGTATTTAGTTATACATAATTAAAAGTTCAAAATTCGAAAAATTAAATAGTCAAAGTTAGAGTAAGAAACGTTAAACAACAGATATAAACTTTACGGCACGATAGAAACAAAATGGAGAGAGAAAGGGCTTGATGTTTTGTACTAGATTCCACTTCATTCTAGTTGGTTTACGGTCCAGTTCAATTCAATTCTCTAAAAATAAAAGAGAAAAGATCATATATAATCTTACTTAATACACATAAACACAAGTATAACATTTTAATCATTGAAAGTGTAAGTATAACGCTAAATAATTAGTTTATGTGCAAATTTACCCATTCTGAGCTAAATTTACCCATTCTGGCAGATTTAGCTCAGAATTGGATGAAAAGTCAATTTTACACCTCTGAATGTATTTTAAAATGGGGAAAAAGTAAATTTACTACTATACCCCTAATATTTCTTCTTCACCTAATTCTAACCCTAACCCTTCTAACACATGTCGTCGTTTCTTTTCTCCTTTTTTATTCAAACCGCATGGATGCGTTCTCTCCTAGCAACCTAGCCCTTCATTTTCTGGGCCGCATCTCTCTAATGTGGGACGGTGGAGCTCTTGCGAGACGAGGCGACGGAGAAGCAGATAGAGACATCGGGAATCGTTCGGCAGAATCGAAGTGGAATGGCATGAATCGATCAAATGGGACGGAGGTAGTAGCAACGGTGGTGGGCTAGGATTTTAGGGGAAAGGGCTAGGTGGCAGTCGAAGATGGCGGTGGCGGGCGGAAGTGGTGGTGGCAGGGGAGAGGAGGTGGGGTGGGCGACTCAGGTCTTTATTGAGAGGTGGAAGACGGAGGGGATTCTGGTACGACGGTAAGACTGGGATGGTGGGGTGGTCATGGTTTGGGGAGGGACGAGGGGTGGTGAGGTTGAGGGTGGTGGTAGTGGTGGTGGTCGGGTGGTGAGGATGGGAGTGTTCGTGAATTGTGAGATTATCGTCGACGTAGAACTCCGGTTGCCAGATGTTGACGGCAAGGGTGAGATTCTTGGAGGAGGCGATAGAGACTACTCCAGCGAGGTTCTTGAAGAGGAAGAGACAGCAATCGAAGTGGAGTGTGGAGTTCATCGCGGTCAAGGTGGGTGGTTGTGGTTGGGTTGTTAAGGCCGGGAAGGTGTTGGCTGGGTGGCGACTTTAATATATTTTCGGCACATTGGCGGCAACGGCAGCGAAGGTGGTGGAGAAGTGGTGGTGGCAGAATAGCGGGGGAAAAGGCATTTTTGTCTCAGGCTGGAAGGACATTTTGGTCATTTCCTGTCAGTCAAGGGCCGAAAATGGCCAGTCAATACCGGAATATAGTTTTTAGAATTATATTTCCACTTACGTAAACTAGTTAGGGTTGTGTTTGCATTAAAATTCATCTCGAAGTTATATGTACGTATAGGGTTTTAGGGAAACATTCAATACACCCTCATTTGTGTATATTCCAAAATAAAATTCCTAAAGAGGGCCTTGCTACCAAGTGCTAGTAGATGAGTAGAAGCATGAACCAGAATCCTCCTTAATTTTTAATTAGGAAAGGATCGTGAACCCTGCAAACCCGATTAATTTTCTTCTTTTTTTAAAATCCTCCTTAATTTGAACCGTTCTTTGAGGATTAATATTTTATGCACACGAAAAAAGATCTTCTAGATCGATTCTAGGCAACTGGAAACACCCCCAAACTCCACCTGCCATCCAAGCAGCCGTAATCTTTTTCGCGTGGCTAATAAGCAAAGCATCGACATCATTACACACACTACAACTCTATCATCATGGACCGAACAGAAAATATCCACATTTCAGATTGTTAATATTTTAAATTTCATAATCCTTCAGAAAGACAAAAGCTTGTAGAGCTGTACTTATAAGTAAGCAGAGAAAGACTGACTTCTGATTTTCCTTCAAAAATAGTTTTTTCTTTCAAAATAAATTACTTTTTAATAATTTATCAAACACCAAAAGGTATTTTACTTATAAACACAACGGGCAAAAAGCTCAAACAGAACCAAAAAAAACATAGTAAAAAAGGAAACAGGCTGATCCAAACACGAGATTGTATTTATAACAACGTTATTGATATATTTACAAACACAAGACGCAATTCATAAGATTTTACTTTTATACAAATTTCTCATTGGAAAACTCACTCTCCTCTTCCTCCCCTTCTGATAATTACCCCATACTTTTTACAGCATACCACAGGGGAGGTCTCTATTACTGATCATAAGATTGCAACTCCTAAAGATTATGGAACTTAAGCTCCATTTCTTGGTTAATTAATTACAAACACCAGACACAACTTGGAAGAAAGACACCAGACATTATACTACTTGCAACAAACATAGACCCTTTTCCAATATATTTACACTACTCAAAAAGGCTCCATCTTTCTTGATCTCCATGGGTGATGATCATGATTATGATTCTGAACTCTTCAAAAATTCCTCAACGGCTGCTAATCCAAAGTCGAAAGTATGCTCATTTGCTCTCTAAGTATATACTCCTTTTACTCGGTTTCCAGGTGCTCGGATTTAGGGTGATGAGAGGCGGCCACCTAAGCCAGGGCAGGGATGCTACAGTTCCTGCGATCCCTGTCGAGGCAGTCGAACCCCTCCACCCGAACCGCCGGGTTGTTGCCAAAGTTAGCCCTAACGCATCCCCCAGCCTTCCGGGCAGATGAATTAGGGGACGACGACATCCCAGCTGGAACAGGTAGGGCGCGGGGAGAGACCGGGGCTGCCTTCTCATCACCAAACCTGGCATCCTGAATCAATGGGTTAGAAACTCTGCTCGGCGGCGACCCAGTAAAAAATGGGGGCGGCGAACCGGCGCAAGAAGACTGATCTCCACCATAACCACCCTGTTACAACAAATCCAACACCCAAAAGTTAGATCAACCATTCAAACACCAAATATTTCTCGCCAACAAATGAAAACCCAACTTTGTACAGTGATCCAACTTCCAACCACCGAGATCAAACAAGATTATTAAATTAATCAAACCACTTAACAAATTCAGCCTAACGGGACAAGAAAGGGATTAATTATCTACACACACCAATCAGCTTTCCCAAAAGATGTGAAAACAAACACACACCTACTAGATATCTACCCACCAGCTGCCACATGTACAAGAACAATCAAGTAAAACCGAACCAGAATTAACAGGCACAAACCTTTGCAAGGATGATATCCAACAGTTCAGCACCAGCTTTTGCATCACAGACATCCTGCTGATTGCTGTAAAAATCCCACAAATCCACAATAAGTAAAACAAAAAAAGATTCAATCTTTACAGTAAAAACATGAAGGAAATCCAAAAGCAAAAACAAAAATTACCTGAATTGCCATCGAAGGGGTCTGAAAGGCTCAGCCACATGAGGGAGATTAAGGGCACATACCCTCCTAGGTTTAGGGCACACCACAATATCCTTCTCCCTCTCCTTTCCATGGCCACTTTCCTTAACACATCTGGGAGCGGAGGGGATTGAGCCAATCAGCTCTTCGTAGCCAATAAAAGCGTTTGTCTTCATCCTTTTTTGGTTTTCTTGATTATGTACCTTTATATATAAATTAACACCTAACCTGTTGAAACAACACAGAAGAAGGTAAAATTTTGAGCAGAGGCAAATTGGTTTAATAAACAAGCTTTGGATAAGAAATAAACAATTGTATCGGAGATTATAGTGGATCTGGTCAAAGGTAAAATATTTGGAAACCGAATAGCCGGCTGGTAAGGATTCTTATTTTAATTTTAAAAAATTACCTTTCTATTTAAAACTAGTGAGGAAGGCAACAAAATTTTAGAAATTCCCGAAGATCAAGTGAATCTGTATTAGACGATAAAAAATTAAACAAAACTTAGTTCCCAGAAATTTGAGATCCCTTTGGAAAGATCAATACGCTAATACCTACTCCTAAGCAAATAAACAAGGGAGAGAAGAGGAGAAAGAAAAAAGGAAAAAAAAAAAGGAAGACTTTTTGAGTTCCCTGTGGATTAAATATTCTTTCTGAACAAGAAAAAACATCAAACATGCATATCACAGAAAAAAATTCACAGATCTGCAAGACCTCAACAACTAAAAATCTGTTGCTGAAAGAAAATTAAATCCCACAAAAAAATCATTTTGTTGTCAAAAGGGCCTTTAATTAAAAACCAGAACAAACCCAGAAAAAAAAATCAAAAAGTTTCAAACTCTGAGCTGAAAAACGAAAACCAAGAAAAGATCTGAAGCTAGAAAAACATGTTAAGACAGGGATTTGAAGGCTACCTGAGGGGAGCTATACACAAAAGGGAGATGTAAAATTGTAGTAAGAAGTTTGAGGCGGTGGAAAGGGAAGGGAGTAGAGAAAGAAAGGAGGAGCCTTCTTTGGTGTTAGACAAGGAAAATGAAGGATCATATAGGGAGACCAAGGATGAGATTTATACACATGGATGACATATGGAGTTGGGAAAGTATTAATTCTAATAAATTATTTATTTTTATTCCAAAGTCATGTGGGTGTGGGAAGCAGCTTCTGCACAGCCTGCTTAATCCTATTCAATTCCAATTTGTATTCCAGGACCATGCTGTTTGAAAGCATTTATTTTGTCAATGTGGGCCTCCAAGTTTTAGGTATTTTTGGAACTTCCCCTCATCTTTTGTATTTTGCTTCTTGTTCCTAGAAAGAAGATTATCTCATTTCACTTTTGTTTTTTTTTAAAGCTCACTTTAGATTAAACTTAAATGGAAGTGAATTTTAGATATATTTTTTTCGGTAGATATTTTGTCTGAAATGTGATAATATGTGTTCATGCAACTCTAATATCGACTCAATGGATAAATCGATGGATAGAAGAGCGAATGATTCATATATTGTGTTATAAATTATATTTGAATAAGTAATGTGTAAAGTGCAATCTGTTATTCAATCATTTGAACTATCAATCTCAATTCTTCTTACTGTAGCATATCGATTACATTCAAGTAAAATCGTGCATCGCTAAAAAAGCAATGGCCATGTTCAAATAAAGGATCTTGAATAAAAGGAAGTGAAAGAGCGGAAATGATTTCGGTAACCAATGCATGAGTCGAGGCTCCCATGTCCACTGACCCCCCATATTCATAGGGAGTTAGAAGCAAGAGTGAATTCATCCCCAAACGGAGCAAGAGAAACCTAAACCTTACTCCTTCCCATTGCACGGTGGATGTGAAGAAGTAAGTTCTTATCTTGCCAATAATGAGGAAAGGAACATTGCCCTAGTTAAACACATGTCTTTCGTTTTATAATGAAACTAATTTCTTTCCTACTCGGATTATAAAATTGTATTCCTAGTGTGATTGTATCATTTGTACTCACTATGTATAAATACACATAGCCAAAAAATTTGTGGGTTTTAGGGTATCAGACAGGTCACTCTGAACTCTGTTTTTTATTTCTAAATTTCTAAAAATCAAAACCTAAACCCTCCAATTTTTGCTCAACCAATTGTGATCCTTGCCCTCGCTTTGATCGTCGGCGGGGTTACTTTCTTCCTCGTTGTGTCGTCTGTTTGCCACCAACTCTCTTGTTGATCGTCGGTTGCCGATCACAAGCATGTGTTGTGTGATCGATCGATAAGCTCTTCTAATCATTCGAATCCAGTTTTTTCTGCCGCGAATCTCAGTTTCTATTGTTAAGGATACTTTTTTTGTTTCAGTCGTTGGTTCATTTAATCTCCATCAAGATTGATAGATCTAACTATTAGTTTGGCTTAGTTTGGCGCAAGCAAGTTTCCTCTCTTCTAGCGATTATCGAAAAAAGAAAGTTAACTATCGTTTCAGGGCAAGAAGATCATTTTCATATTGAATTGGGTCTGCTTTAGTGGTAAGCCACACTCTCTATAACTGAGAGGTCCAGGGTTCAAAACACACCCCCAGCAAGAATTGTGAATATTAGAGCAATTTCTTGATGAGGATTACCCAGCGTCATGAGACCGTGTCGATGGTACCCACTGTGGTTCTCCAACCTACAGGTGGTTGATGATGGTGAGATCGTGGTGATTCCATTTTTGGTGGTGGCAGTTCGTCGGTGGTGCAGCGTTTAGGTGTTTTCGGGAGGGCGTCCCTAGTTATTCAAATGGATGGAGTTTCAGGCTTCACTGAGCTTTAACAGATTCAATGGTGGTGTCTTCTACTTAGGTTCTAAATTATGATGTTAATATGTAGCTGGTTGCTTGTATGTAATATTTCAGAAAAAAAAGATCATTTTCATATTGTTCTCTATTGAAATGACAGACTAATCTTCAACCATGTTTACCTTTGTTTAAGATTGACAACTGATGTTAGCCTATTCTTACACATCTCCAAATAAAGTGATTAATGCTTAATGTAGTATTTATTTTCCAGATTATCTTCCATTTGTGGTCAATGACATGAACAACAATTCACCCCAATTCTACAGTTGTTCATTAGAATTTCATGATATTCCATTCGGATGGAGTGACAAGGTAGGAAACGTACAACTCCATTGGCTATCGAAGGGGAAGGACAATGTTCATTTGTACCAACACTAGACATAAACAAAGACATGCAATTTTCTGCCAAGAAATAGATAGCGCCACGACAATATGTTGCGCAAATGTAGAAAAAAAAATGAAAAGTGGCAAAGTCATAATATCCTACATGCGTTAATCCCAATCACGCGGAACTAGCAGCAATCTCCAATGCAATGAAACAGGAAAACAATATAAACACTGCCCACCTGGAAATCAAAATGGGTTGTGAAAACGCTCTATGCTATATGAGGAATTTCCCTAATATCAAATCAGATATAACTTATATTTTAGTCATGATATAGGCACATTCACTAGTACGTTTATAATATATTTGTAACCCATCAATGATTGTTAACGAGAATTGAACATCACTTTTAACCCAAAAACAACCACGCACTGCAATTCTACATTTGCTAATTACAATTTCATATCTTAATGTGATTTTATACTTATCATCGATGGTTGTGGTGGTCTTGTCGTAGTATGTGTGGATTCTCTCTGGATAAAGCATCTCATTTTACTTCAATGAGTTTTTAATATGGCACTTAGGTTGATATACGATCCTCCCTCAAATTAAGGACGACACCCTATGTGTTTTTAAACTCCTAGAAACCATATTTACACATCGTATTTAACAATTTAAATTTCTGAGACTCGATGCAATAATCAATATTATAGCGAGGCTCACTACTTTACCACATCAATATTATGAGGACTCCGGTACAAGAAACACCTAACTCGAGGACCGCAATGAATGAGAGTTTCCATAACGCATAGAATCAGTTTGTTCACATAACGGGTGTAGAAAAAGTGATAGAGTTAAGTTACTTGATAGGTAAGTTAGGGTTTGTGTGATATGCCTATCATAACCTTGTATTCCACATACACGACACACATAATAATAATGTAAAACCCTAATAAATGGTTTTGCCAAATTACATGGTATTGGATGCTATGCAATCTCAGATAACTTGTGACTAGTGATTTCTATCTGTCCACATACATGGGATGAATAATACTACACGTGACCGGGGGTGTTACAATTTCATATTGATTGTGTACTAAGTTATATCTCAATATGTAATGTCATTGGTCACCTCTATACAGTACTAATTGGTTTGAATAAGATATTGGTCACCTCTAAACTTCTTTGCAGTAATCTCCTTCGTGAAGTGACAAGAAACAACATAATGTTACTCGTTCTAGTTTCGAGTATGAGTACTGTTTTTCGCTAACATGGTTGTCAGAGTGGTATCGTTATCTCATTTGCATTGTGATTTTTTGTTGTTGTTAGAACAACAGTTTGACTATTATGACTTAAAATCATGTTGCTCTTAAGCGAGCTAAGACTTTTGTTTTATTTGAAAGTCGATGGCTTATGGCGAGTTTCGTATTCACCTCGTATCTTTTCTCTCCCGTTAGATGATAGATTCACTAATGAGCTAACTCACTCTTGTGTTTGAATTTCTTAGATCCCAATTTTACATTTTGATTAAACCGACACTTTACTGGTGGTGGACGATAGAATAAATTACTTGATAGTTAAGTTAGAATTTGTACGATATGCCTATATATATGTATACACACAATTATATACGACCCTAATCAAGAAAAATCGAATAAAAGTGTATACCCAAGGGTGTTAATCCAACTTCCAACATTCAAAAATAATTAATTAGATTGCATCGACTTTGCAGTAAGGCATGTTAATTATGCCAGCATTTGAAATGAAATTCTTCAAGACGATAAATTGCAAAAGTCGAAAGTAAAGTGGAGATCTTTATGATTACTCAAAGTTGAGAGGATGGGGCAGTAGTTAATTAATTAAAAGTTCTGTCCTCGTCGAAAAATAAATCTCCTCATGCAGACGGTGCCTGCAGCTAGAGAGATCTCATCTTTTTCGCACCCTCTCCAAACTAATTTTCCTTTAAAAAAATCCCATTCGCAAAAAATTAAAAGAATTGAAAGTCCAAGATTCAAGCGCCTAAAAGGGTATTGTTACAAAACGCGCCATGAAAACACGACACGTGGATAATAGTCTTGTGACTCACTTCACGCACCGACTCAGTGGGTGGGTAATGTGTGGATGTTGGAACATGATTCCAGCGGGATTAGATGCAACTGCACAACCCCTAGAATGAAGTAAATTACTATTATGACCCGCAGTTAATGAGGTAGTATTAGTGTTACCGCTTCTTAACTGTCTCTGGATTATAGCAATCCGGTGAGATATTTTCCCTGCCCATAAATATCGAACTGCCAATGTATTTTTAATTAATTATTCTCGAAACCGAAAGAACGGCTGAGTAAATAAAGTAAACGGTGGAAAGATATCGAGTAATTAAATATTAATTCGGATAATTAATGTGTTCACCAAATTTCTTTTCCAAATTAGGCTGATCGAAATTTCATGAATCTCATTAGCTGACTTCGATTTCCACTAATTTAATTACATTTTGATTGACTTTTTTTATTTTGGCATTTTCTTTAATGAACCATAAAATACGATAAAAATGCTTGATAAATGATTTTTCTAACATAATTTTTATTTTTAAAATTACATTTCTAAATTACGAGAATCGAAATTTCATAATTCTCACTAGCTGACTCCGTATCTCACTAGTACTTCACTTACATTTTGATTGACTTTTTTTTGGCCTTATCATACTATAATAATGGACCATAAAACACACAAAAAAAAGTTTGATAAATGATTTTTCTACCATTAAATTTTATTTATTGTTTCAAAATTTTATTTCCAAATTACGATAATTGAAATTTCATAAATGTAACTAGCTCATTGCCACCATTTCACTTATATTTTGATTGAATTTTTTTACATGTTCATTTAATAGACCATAAAATACAGTAGAATATTTAATAAATGTTTTTTTTCACATTAAATTTTATACTTTTTAAATAAATTCATTTCCAAATTATGATAATCAAAATTTCATGAATCTCACTAGTTGACTGCGAATCTCACTAATTCATTTACATTTTGATTGACTTTCTTTATTTTGATATTTTCATTTAAAAAACCATAAAAATGGTGAAAATATTTAATAAATTATTTTTCTCACATTAAATTTTATACTTTTTAAATAAATTCATTTCCAAATTACGATAATCAAAATTTCATGAATCTCGCTAATTGACTGCAAATCCCACTAATTCATTTGCATTTTGATTGACTTTCTTTATTTTGACATTTTCATTTAAAAAACCATAAAACGGTAAAAATATTTAATGAATTATTTTTCTATCATTAAATATATTATTTTTGAAAACTTTCATTTCAAATTACACTAAAATTGAAATTTCATAAATCTCACTAGCTGACTGTGAATACCACTAGTACTTACATTTTGATTGATTTTTTAATTTTGGCGTTTTCATTTAATAAACCATAAAATGCGGTAAAAATATTTACTAGATGATTTTTCTATCATTATTTATTATTTGAAAATTTTATTTTTAAATTAAAATAATCAAAATTTCATAATCTCACAAGTGGACCGTTAATCCTATTAATTTACTAACATTTTGATTATTTTTTTTATTTTAAGGTTTTAATTTAATCAAGGCACCCAATATGATAAAAAGAAAGGTTTCATAAATGACTTCTCTACCATAGAAAAATATATTATTTTATCAAAACTGAAAAATGAGCTGATTGTTAAATCTATAATTAAAAGTTATCCTACTCCCTCTATTCTTCATTGTTTTGTATTATATATTTAAGTGTGTATATTTAGGTAAAAGGGGGAACTTACATAAAGCAAAGTAAAAAAAAGGATTAAAACGGAAAGAATTGGTTTGATCCATTGCCTTTTGCAAGCTTTACAGCGATTTTGGACATTTTGGACAAAAGCACAGAGTGTATAAAAAACAACAAAAATATACTATACTCCTAACAAAAAGTATAATTTTAGTTAGTAAATATGCCAAACACACACAAAAAAATATTTTAGTAAATACGTATGCCAAATACTTTTTTTTTAAGTCATACCGTCATAGACGGGATTTGGAGGGTGTCTTTCCCTTTTTATTAAGATCATTTGTGCCAAAAATGGCTTACGTTGCCCGAAGGCTTACATCGAGTTGCCCAGATGCTAGAAATTGTTGCCCGAAGGCTTAAATTTGTTGAAAGATAGTTACATATAAGCCCTAATCATCGGAGAGTTTATGTGGCATTGATAATGGAGTGCCAAGAAAAGTGAAACCCTTTCTTTTTGCCTCCATGACCGTGTTAACAAAAAGAAAAGCCTAGTCCCAAGTGCGAGGAGAACTACGGCCTACCACTTTTTTGCCTCCACACCCCGTGTTAGCAATAGAGGTGGCCTCCCGGAGAACCCCCTTGCGTATTACTTCCCATAAGCAATACACTAACATAGAGGCAGATGTGAAATGGTAGTTCCTGTTCGGGCTGCAATTCCTGCATCTTCGAAAAACTGCTCTGCTCTGACACCGCGTTCCTCTCCAGGAAGAAGAGTTCATATGATAACCACTGGCATTATATGATCTTACAATATGATATGTGGTAAGTAAGTATCTGCCTTATTACCGATCCAGCAACAAAATTAAGATTCATAGACTCTCTGCAGAATTCAGAAGCAAAGCATTGAATCTGTTCTGAGATCTAATCATTTCTTTTTTAAATCTTTCCTTTGACAGTTTAGCAGTTAAAACCTCGTATGTGTTTTCGGGTTCATCTTTATTTGTACTTTTACTTTTTTGACACTATTCACTATCAAAGTTTAACCACATATTATTTTTTTATTTATCGTTATTATACGTAGGTAAAGATATTAGCGTTTAAATATGTTTCTTGAACAGTATATGCGATAATGATTACTGTGTAAATAGAGCTGGTTGAGAGGGAGAGGGAGTACTCTCCTTAGTAGACATCAGGACTGACACTATGTGAATAAATGATTTTTTATTGCAAGTCCAAAATAAAATATGATTAAGCATATCATGCAACAGCCAAGAATTATGAATCATGTTATCAGGTGGGTCACAGAGTCATACAGTAGTATTGTTTAAAATTCTTCCATTCAACTTTGCCGTCTTTTATATACTAAAAAGATTGTCATTTTTAATATAAAAATAACGTGAATTCAACTCAGCTCATTTAATTAGTTCTATTTAAATTAATTAATTTCTTTTTTATTTGATAACATTAAAATAATTTATTTTTATTTTATTTCAATTAAATTATAGTAGAAAAAAGAGAGAGTCTCCTGTTAGACCGACTAACAATTAGATCAATAATGAAAAATATTATTTTAATAATTTTTAGGATCAAATTATAATTATTTATACATTTTATTTTTAATTTTTTTATAAGAATCTCATTGTAATTAATAAACATACATCAAATTACTTATTAATTATTTCAATTATAAAATGACTCTTATACAGAAAAAATAATATAGACTAAATATATAATTTTATAATGTTTCCTTCAAAATCTAAACAATGGTTAAATATTAATTAAGATTTGGTTAGTGGCACCTAACTGCAGTTCCAGACAAGCTAATCAATATCTTTGTACATTTTTGTCTAAATTGTTCAAACTAATTGCATAGTAGACTATGATGCCCACGGTGGCTTGAATTTTGTATTCCCAATTCCACTCCATATTCAAAATATAATTCTAATACGTAATGCACATATAATAAAAAAAAATGCTTCATGGTTTGGTGGTTTGCTATTTTGGTCTATTGGGATATAAAAGTTATTTTGACTAATCTAAACTCAAATTGTTTAACAATAACACACTAATATTATTATATGTTACTCAAATTGTCTAAAAATAACATACTAATAGTCCCTCTATCTCGATTCAACCTGCACATTTCGACTTTCAACAGTTTATTCAAAAATATTTTATCCTTAATATTTTTATTAGGGATAATTAAAACTTGTGAAAAGTTGAGGTATTGAAAATATAATGTTATAAAAAATCTGACAAAGTATGAGTAATCACATTTATATACAAATTTTATTTTATGGTCAAAATTAAGAAGTTTTGACTAAATGAACAGTTAAATTGCAGTTTGAAATGGGACAAATGAATTACTATTATATGTTGCTATTTTTTTAATTTACTA
>JAULKJ010000014.1:5284476-5294559 GCA_032355405.1 Rubia balearica
AGGTTATATTTGCACTTTCATCAATTGGTTAGGGTTGTTTTTGCACTAAAAATTATCTTAGAATTATATCTGCACTTTCTCAATTATATAGGGTTATATTGTATATTTTCCTAACTTTTTATGTGTAAATTATTCATATGTAGTCATTCTATTTTCCAAATTTTCCTATTAAACCTCCAAATTTACCATTAGAGTCAAGTGCTAAAATTACCATAACTTTAGATTAAAAGTGTCAATATAACCTGCAAAATGAAAAATGTCAACATAACTCTAACTTTATTTTATCTTCATAAATAAATACTCCCTCTATCCCATGAGTATTGGCCAATTTAAATTTTCATGATTTCCAATGATCATGTTTGACAGTCAATATCTCTTGCTACATACAACAATTCCGCATTAAAAATAGATATTTTAAAATAGATGTTAAGATAATAATAAAGTTTTGGGAAAGATCATTTTTTCATATGCTTGTGCAAACACGAGATTTAATTAAAATTACAGAAAGGTAAAAGGTGTTAATTGCAGTAGTAAAATTTTATATGCAACGTGCTGTACTTATAAGTTTATGAACGATTAATGCAACCCAAAAATTTCATATCTTGATTTCTTCTAATTTGCAGTTTAAACCTGGGTCTTTCCATAATTTGTGAAAAAATCGTCTTTCAAGAGATGGACTCTAAGATAATTCTAACAATATCTCACATGATATTTTAATTATAAATTTTATACTTGGGGTCAAAATTTATCAAGTTTGACTTGAAAAAAAAAGTAAACATATCAAAAAAATCCCTGAGACAGAAGGAATGTATTATTTTCATATAAATATGATATACATATTTATTATTTATAAATAATTAGCAAATAAATTATATTTTAATTTTTGTTTGTAAAAAATATTACTATACTAACTATTATACTCACTTATTTTAAATCATGAATCACACTGATGTTAATTTAGTTTGAGTTGTTATTCAATAATGTTAAACTTGTTTTTGGATTAAATTAATGTAGAATAAGTTGTACTAATTTATTTTAGTGTTTTTAAAAAATTAAACATTTTTCTAGATATTAGGGCAAAATTGTAAATGGGTCAATTTGGGTCAAAATTTGACAGGACCAAACCCAACCTGAATTGAATTGACCCACTTGAGCCAAATGAGACATTGACCCAACCCAACCCACATGGGCCAGATCTAAACTGGTCGAGTTAGATCGGGTTAGGCAATTTGAACGCCCCTAAAATACACCCACAACCAAAAGCCTAGGATAAAATGGTCATGAAATTTTGAACTTTAATCACAACGGTATTTTTTAAAATATTTTTTCAGATTAAGTTAACGCCTGAATTCCTTCAATCCACGTCAAATTAGTTCAATTTGGGTATATATGCACAATCTTAGTATTAATTAAGCACTTTCAGTTTTTATAAAATCATATTGACACTTTCAAAATTTAATAAGAGTTAATTTTGTACTTTTCCCCAACTTTTATACTTGTAGACTTACATCACATTCTAATGCGTACATGACTTTTTACATGATAAAAATATTAAATGTTAGGCTCATAAAGTAACTGGAATTTTTTTCAGTTGTATACAAAGGCTGGCATGGAAACTAGATAATCCAAGACATGGAAAACAATCACTAGGATAGTTCCACAATCATGTTTATTTTTTTCAGAAGCCCTTCAATGTTGTTAGTGAATACTGATCAGGAACAATTCTCAAACACTAATCTGGCACAGATATTTCGTCTTCAGCATCGAAGCCTTATTTTCTACTCTCTAAGATAATGTACGACTACTATACAACTGCTGATTCATGGAAAGTTAGGAAACAGATGGTAATGCAGCAAAATCAAATACAGCATGCAATGGTGCCGGGAAGAATTAGTGGAAGAATCTAATGCTGGCATCGACAATCAAGCCACGATATTATGTCACCGAGTACCTCCAGAATCCTATCATCGGGTTCCCCTTCCAAAATGCAGTGATAGCCACCGTCATAGAGCTTCAGAGTTTTGTCCTTGCTCGAAGCGTGGTCATAAAGATACCGGCTGACTCGAGGATCAGTAACTTTATCAGCAGCTCCATGAAGTATAAGCATAGGAGATGCGACCTTTTATGTTTTAAGGATCAGAAATTAAGATTTGAAAAATCAACAGCCATAGTACTTGCAGCCATACATTATCACTACAAAGAATTTTAAAATTACCTTATCCACCTTTGACTCTATATACTTCGTAGCATTTAGGAGTTCAAGGGCTGTCCTTAACCTTGTTTGGTCAGAGTAGCTGATTACATTGTAGTCGGCCTGCAAAAAATGGGAAGGAAAGGTTTTTGTAAGAATTGACATCGGCACAAAATCAGCCGACTAGAAGAAGCACGATGAACTAGCTCTACTAAATTGCTTTAGCTCTACTAAAGCAAGTCTTTTATTCATTAACTAATGAAAACTAATTAAATTAATGGCTGAGTTAGAAGACAAACCAATTTCCTTTTGTTGGAATCTCTGAATGCTAGCGCTCCTAAATCTTTCTGAGGAACAAGCTTAGCTTTCGGCATAACACTGGTCAAAAGAATCAATACCTTTTGAAGGGGTACTGGTGGAGCCATTTCTTCTGAAATCTAAGAAACGAATCAAATTCAGCAAATAGTTCTGAGGAAAAGAAACTTTGCATTGGACACCATGTTGCAAAATAAGTCTTTAAGCAAACCAACAATTATCAAATTACCATTGGTTCTGAAAGACAATACATTTCAAGCTAATATACTTCGAGATAGTGATACTATCGAACACAGATGAACAATAGGCGTGTAAGTGTGTGGGTTGATTGACATCAAAGAACAAGATCAGGGCTTTACATAACATTTTTCACCTTGTTACTACGAAATTGTTCTCCGAGTACTAAGATTGAACAAAACTCTTGAGACATGTATAATGATAGATTTTTAAAAAACAGAAAGAAGCAGAAATACTGCTTGCAAAGTGATTGACTCCAATAATTGCACAAATATCCGACAAGGCCAAGGGTAAGGTGCAAGTCTTAGTTACTGGTTAAACTAAGTATTGGTTCAAATTATGAAAAAAATCTTCAAAGCAAAAGTAAATTACTTTACACATAGGGGCAACAAGAATTATGCCATCCCATTCAGATGGATCCTTTAGTAAAGCTTTGAGGGCAACTGCTCCTCCCATTGACTGACCAAATATAAAGCGGGGCAGCCCCGCTATCTCTGGCCTTCCTGCCACAGAAAGAACGGTAGTTTTGTCAGCACAACTATTGAACTGCAAAGAAGAAAAGTCAGGGGTAGAAAATCCCCTAGTTTTTATTTCATAGAGCAGATTGTTAGAGCGATCAGCGTATACATTTTGAGATGTGTCTATCCACCCAGGTGAAATGAAAAGCCAGGCATATACCTTTCATAATTTTGAATTGTTCAATCACATTATCCACTACTCCGTCGAAGCTAGGAACATAGCCATGCAATCCTCCAGACAAGCCAAAACCAGGGTGGTCAATAGCGTAAACAGCATAGCCCGCGGCAGCAATATACCTTGCTATACCTGGTGTATTACATGCCCAGAATCAGATGCCATCGAACCTTATACCTTCAGAAACTAAAGTCGGAGCCAAAGTAAATTTGAAAGTACAACCAAGACTTCCAGCAATAGAGCTTTATACCTTCAAAGAAAAAGGTGCACGTATCACCGTATCCATGACAAAAACACACAGCCCCTTTAATTTGTACCTCAGGGTTCGGCAGCCAACTTTTACAGAAAATGTCTTCACCATTTGAATTTATTTCATACCACTGCCAAATCAGTAACACAGGTTTTCATGTTGTTAAACAGCAACTTGAAAAAGAAGACAAAAAAAACATCTTCACTATGAACGGTACTACAAACAGGACTCTTGAAGCTGTCCCTAGGAGGATAAATCAATTAGTCCGTAATGCATTCAATAAAAGGAAGAAATTTAATCTTCTCTTATGCTGATCAAGCTCTCTGTACACTAAAAAGCTTAAATTTTGTTCATCATTTCCATTAGTGTACACAGAACAAGTAGAATAACAGCATTTAGCCTTTGCAGATTCACCTGAATTTCCATACAAACCAAACAACAGAAATAAGGAAATGTGATATAGTTCTTGGACATGCATTTACATTTCCAGACCAATACTAACCTCATCAGTTCGAATCCAACTTGGAGCCATCTACAAAGCAATTTAACCTTAAAACTGTGAGTAAAACTTAAAAAACATAAGACGACAAAAACTATGAGAAAGAGTCCAAAAAACAAACCTTAAACAGGACATGGTCAAGTTCCCGGTGGACATTACTGAACGCATGTCGGACCCTTCTGCGGGCAGGAGCGAAATCCAAACTCTCTGAAGAGATTGAATTCAACTCGCCATTAATACCCTTAATCTCCGGGTTCTGTTTGTGGGCCATGGCGATCACGGCCTGCCCTGTTCTTGTAGTTGAAATACGTGGCTGGCAATTGGTAGGAGAATCGAAGTTTCGGTCAGCTCCGAGGAGCCTTGGGATGATCAGTGGCCGGAAAGGCGAAGATAGAGGAACATCCATGGCTACTGACCCAAGTGGGAACTCAAGGATCTGGGCAGGCAAACAAATAAAATGACGAGGAGTAGTGCTCTGGCCATTATTAAATGACGAGGAACACCGGTGCTAGTAGAAATGACTTACGACTATTTATTTTTTTACCATCATATTTGATCATCAATACCTCTAATTATATATATTAACTTTACATAAAAAATTAATATTTAAAAAATATATATTCAAATGAATTCAAAAATATTTCACATAATACTACCTCCGTTTCGTTAGATGTGGAACCATAACTTTAAGTGATTGGATTTAGGTGAATGAAATGTGTGGATGAAATAGAATTTAAAAAGGAAAAAGTAAAATAAGTGGATGAAATCTTGCTATAAAAAGAAAATGTGTCAAATTCACAAAAACAATCAAAAAAGGAAAGTGTGTCACATTCAATTAAACAGAGGGAGTATATTTATTATATACTAATTTATATTTATGGTCAAAGTTTACCAAATTTAACTTTGAAAATGTAAATATGTCATTACTGGTGGGATGGAGGAGTATATTATACACAAAGTGTGGGCGAATCACGTGCTACTGTTAATTTATATCTTATACATAAATAAAGAGTCCGTCTCTAGATGATTTTTTCACAAGTTATAAGAAAATTAAGATTAAAATTGTAAATTAAAATAAATTAAGATAAAATTTTTGGATTGAAACGTAGGGAGTATTACGATATGGAAAATTTTCTACACTGGTCAAATGGGTCATTATTTCTAGTATTTGAGTTTGTTTTAAATTGCTACTTTTTGATCTTTTAATTTCCACATGTGGATTAAAAGAAGCCGGAAGGAGAACGTGGGGAAAAGTTAAGGAGCATTCAAGTTGGGTCTTATGGAATTCCTCTCCCTTTTCCATCCACCGTCCTAAATTTATTGTCTTCATTTGACTTCGCGTTAGGTTCAAGGAGTAGCGTGATTTTATATGCACCTAATTTTACAGTTGGTGTAAATAAATTAAATTATTATTTGTTGGGGTTAATCTAATATTGGTGTTCGAAATCGGGTGCTAAGTATCTGCAAGCACGAATTGTTGAAAATATGGTTTGTAATTCGATCCGGAAGAGCATGATATTTGCAAGTGCGGTTACCCGAATTGGTTATCTGCCCATCTGATAACTGCAGGTACAGATAGTTGAAAATGTGATTCGTAATCTGATCCGGAAGAACATGGTATTTATAAGTGCGAGTATCAAAATTGTTCGGTTCGAGTATACCATGTGACCCATTCAAGGTTAGAGTCTTTTAGATAATTATAATTTCACTCTGCTATCTAAATTGGTGTAGTGCAAGGAAAATGTCTTTAGCACTTTCAAATCCTGTGATATTTTTTGTACAACTAATTGTCATCATGTATCACTCCAAAATTCAGCATATAACGATCCGTTATAGTAACAAATTTGTAATCATTATCATTATCATTCTCTAACTTGGATGAATTTAGCAAAATGTGTAAATAATAATTTTCAGACTTATTTGTTGAAGCAAACACAAGAATAATGGATCCATCATAACAAAAAAAAAAAGACTTAGAATCCAAAAAAGTTAAGATTAAGATCCATTTCCCTTACTAGGTACTCACTTTTAATTGCTCTCGACGTCAGTACTCATTGCTCGATGGTGCTCCCCACTTGATGATGGTGAGTAGATGGCGACGTGGTGCAACTTGACTGGCACAAGAGTGTTGAAGTGGCAGCGAAAAACGATTAGGAGAGATTTTGAAATTTTTGGTAGAAAATCAAACAAAAAAATTAATTGGCGTTATTGTTAGTAATGAGAAAGATCCACAGTTAATATCATTTTCACCAACCAAACATATTTCAAGTTAGATGCTAGAAACTTGGAGGAGTCTGGGATAGTGGAAGTCTTGGGTTGCAGTCTTGGGCACAATTGAAAATTTGGGGTTGAAGAGAAATGGGAAGAGTCGGGACTCGAAAGGAACAATTGAGAATTTGGGGATGAAAGTGAATGGTTGGAAATTTGCTCTTGGATAGTATGTAAATCCACATTCTTTAATTTTGCAGAATAGGCGATTGGGACTCAATTATAATTGAGTTTTTCTCTTGAAAAATGGTTTTTTTTCCTAAGTTATGAAAGACCAAGGTTTAAATTGCAAATTAGAAAAAATCAAGATAAAATTTTCTGGTTGCATTAATCGGGTCATAAACTTATAACTGATGCACGTTGCATAGAATTTTTTTAATACAATACCTAAAATATTTTACCTTTCTATAATTCTAATTTAAACCATCCACATGCCTATAGAAAGTTGGTCTTTCTCATAATTTTCCATTGTTAATTATTAGAATTAATTAAATAAAAAGCAAGTGCGTTTTTAACCCTATGTTTTGAACGAAAGTGCATAAATGACATTGTAAAATTTGAAAGTCCAAAAATAACCCTGGACTTTGTAGACCAAAATGTCAATAGTCAAGTTGGTCAGAAATTGGTGAAAAGACAAAAATTACCTGAATTTAAAAAGTTAAAAAATTAAAAATGAAAAGACTTCCTCACCCCACTCCTATTTCTTCCTCACCCATCTTCACCGTGTCATCCCGACACCGCTTCCATTTCTTCCTCACCCATCTTCATCTTCAATTCCCGCCACCGCTTCCATCTTCTTTTGCCTTAGCCCAAAGCATCAACTCTCATTGGTTCAAGTCACTCCCACTCGCATTTCTTCCTCACACATCTTCATCTTCAATTCTGCCACAGCTTCCATTTTCCTCATCCCTAGTCCAAAGCCATCACCTCTCCACTGTGTCAGCCCGAGACCACCATCCTTCGATTCCTCCAAACGCGAGGAATTTGAGCTGTGACAGAGATTTAGGGCGGCATTTCGGGTGTTTAGGGTCAGGGATGGAGGTGGTGTATGGGTATTTGATCACCAACAGGGGCAAGGGATTAGAGCGGCGACAAAGGCAAGAGATATGAGCGGCGATGGAGAATTAGGGATTTGAGCGCCACCACCGACTATCCACCGACACCGCCTCCCAAACTCCAATCAGGGGTGGAGGTGACGAGGTGTGGAGGCAGCGGGTGTGTAGGTATCTGGTGTGGAGATGGTGACAGAGAATTAGGGTTTGGGGTCAGGGGTAGAGGTGTGGAGGCGGCGGAATGGAGGAGGTGGCGGTGGCATGACAAGTATGGGCAGAGAGGATTGGTGGGGGGTCTAGGATGGGTGGTGGCGGCGGAGCTGGTCGGGTTGGGGCTAGCGGCAGAGCTGGCGGCGGAGCTGGTGGCAGGTTTGAAGAAGAAGACCCTAGGGGTACTTTTGACATTACATTTTTTTAAGAATGGGTTTTTTTGTCTTTTAATAATTGGTCAAAGTCTGAATTTGTTCGGTTTATACCGAAATTGTGCAATTTTGGTATAATTGCACTATTTTACAAAACTTAGGGTTAATATTTCACTTTCAAATTCTAGAGGGTTATGTCTGCACTTTCTCAATTTAATAGGGTTAAAAACGCACTTTTCCCTGAAGTAAATTAACACTTGGAAGCCTTTACTAAACATGTTTGGTATCAATTCGTGATATTCTTAAATCATTCCTTTCTATTGCTTTATTATCATTATTACTTGTGTTTATTGATTATGATTATGCATGATTAAGGTTAGGGCTTAAGACTAATTGAGATCATTACATGATTTAGCACTAGGCTCGGGAATGAACCCGGGACAATATAGTATTTTTGTCGATTTGGTTAAAGGTCAATGTAAAGGTCGTGTTTGGGAGTGACAAATATGTATTCATGTTGGTTCTTTTATTAGATTAGGCTTGAATGCGTGATTGGGTTAGTCTATGGACGATGGGTGAGTTACGGGCAATTGGATTGGTAATCTTTAATCACATTGGGGCCATAGGTTAACTCAGACTATCATATTCTATGTTTGTGGCAACTAAGTGGACAATTTCTCTAGGAGGTAATAGATGAGGTACTGATGTTTTAAATGGCACAAGATAGGTTTAGAATGGCTATTCAAGGTGGGTCCCATGAGCCATGCTACTCTCGGGTTCAATTTTCCGCATGTCAAATTTATTAACCCTGGGAGGGCTAGTGGTGGCATTGTAAAGTGTGAAGGTAGCTATATCCGAAGGAATTGGAGATTGAGAAGGGGCAGAACTTGGAAGTGATAGTTTATGAGAGTTCCCGGTTATTCAAGATCTCCACATCTTGTAATCGAGCATGGATTAAAAATTATTTGTATGTGAATAGGAATCGAGAATCAAATTTTAATACTTAACATGTGACGCAAACGGCTCAAAGACTTATTATCAAATTTACACTTATAGTTGGATTTGCATGCTAGTTTACTCGTTAGTTTTATACTTATAGTTTTGTAGTAATTAACCCAAACACACGCCTCGAGAAAATTTTATATGTTAGCAAATGTTGTATGTTAAGGTGTTAGGCTAATTACAATATCTATATTTAGTAAAGTGAAGTATTTTCTAGGAAGGAAGAGGAACACCTTAACATACAACATTTGCTAACGTATAATATTTTCTGCCCCCCACCCCCCGGTTACTAGCACACACTTGGTGAACCTTGTGTGTTTTGCTATCAGAACCTATCTTTTAAACCTTTTTTTACTGCGAACGACACTCGACTTACCACTATGTACTTTGTAGTAGTTATGAGTAATAGGGAAACGACATAAATCTTATGTTTCATTGGTAGTGCCCCAATTTTCAATGACACCAAGGTGCTCGTTCCTCACAGTGATACAATTTCGCAAGAGATACTCTTAAAACTAGTTGCACACAAGTGCCAACAAGAAGAATGTTATTCTTTGCACTGGCAATGTTACTTGTTGGGAAGAGTCCGTAGTTGAGTAAACGTCACTTACTCCATGTCCCTTTGTAATTGTCTTATTTCCCTATTCATTAATAAAATAGATACCTTTTAAATATTATAAAAATTCTTATATCAGATCTTGATATCATATTTTTATATTTTTATTGAATACCTTCTTTTTTATAATTTTTGGTTATGCATAAGTTAAGATATTGAACTACTAAAATCATTAATGCACAGTTTAAAATTTTTGGTAAGAAACTTATGGAGGGAGTGTCTATCCCGATCTTATTAATACTTTTAGAATGCATTGATTTGTAGGTAGATGTAGCTTTTGAATTCACATATAACCAAATTCTTTTGGGCTGCCAATAAATCTCCCCACCTAAGGAGAGTTAAGAAAATACACTTCAACAAAAAAAGTTGGTGGTGTTATATCACGCACTGTATTTTACTTGTTATGCCCTAATACGTATAAATATATGTATAATTTTCTGAATTGTTTGTTTTTTTTTTGTGAAATGTTAAATTGATTTTGGATTTGGGTTTTTAATTTCCTCCCTCTTTCCTTTCTATTGGCCGAAATTCCTCCCTCACTAATTTAGGTGAGCTTGTTTATAATTTTGTCAAACATTTATAAAAATAATTTAACACC
>JAULKJ010000014.1:5346792-5359128 GCA_032355405.1 Rubia balearica
ATGTGTAGATTGTACTTCCTCTGGTTTCTTAGCATTTGCCCATTTTTTTCACATTTTTTCATGTCATGTTTGACCATTGATAACTTTAGTTGTGTGTAATAAAAAATGATAAAATTTTACTTTTCGAAAACTACACGTTACGGAGAATACATTGTCATCTCATATGATGTCTATTATTATATATAACAAAAGTTATCGATGGTCAAACATTGCACGTAAAAACTAGTGGTCAAACGAGGCCAAACCAGAGGGAGTATATATTGTCTTTGTACTCTAGATTTGTGTAGATTGTACCGTTGTTGGCTGTAATTTTGTATTATTAATTGAATTCATTGAAATATGTTTCGACTAGGTTGGAGAGTGTTAAATTGGGTAAAATCTGTTTTATTTCTCTCGGATCTATCCTTGCTTAACAATGAACAATCAAAAGCGGAAACGACTTTCGGTTGTTTTTAAATTTAAAGATTAAGACAACTGACATTGGTCCACTTTTCATCTCCATTTTGGTTCTACAGACATCGGATACGATACCGGTAACGATTTTGGTTGAACAGAGAGCAGGTGTGACATCTGTAGAGATGACGCAGACAACTGATTTGACGTCAGTTCCGCTGTTTGTCATACTTTAAACCACGATTTTACAGGAAAAAAAGCCAAAAAGTATACGTTTTACAATAGTCGTATTCATCTCGGTTATTTTCAAAAAATTAATCGAAGTAAAAAGGCCTTTCAAAATCGAGGTAAAAGTGCTTTTCTTGTAGTAATTTATCTCTGTTTGGGAGCAACTATACTACCTCCTTAGAGCATGTACAATGGGGTCTCAATTGGGTCTCAATTAAAAATTGAAACAATACTGAGACAATTAAATATCACAGTGAACATCTCAAAGAAGTCTCAAACAATTGAGACAAGAGCAACTCACATTTTATTTGAGACAGGCCCAGCAGTGGAAACTGTCAAATCAGCAGCGCACATTTTCGGCTACTCCATTTTCGGCTGAATTTTTCGAAGTACCATTTTCAGCTACTCCATTTTCGGAGTACCATTTTTATTTCCGCCATTTTCATTTTTGGCTACCATTTTCGGCTGAATTTTTCCATTTCCATTTTCGGGCATTTTTCATTTGAGTCCATCTCTTGAAAGACGGTCTTTCCATAAATCATGGGAAAACCAAAGTTTAAAGTGAAAATTAGAAAAAATCAAAATAAATTTTTCGTGTTGCATGAATCGGGTTATAAATTTTATAACTACTACATAATAAAATTTTAATATTGCAACTAAAACCTTTTACCTTTTATTATTTTAATTAAACCCCGTCTTTCTATAAGGTTATGGAAAGACGGTCTTTCCCAAAACTTTGCCTTTTCATTTTTGGGTTCGACACCGTTTTTAATAATTATTTTTCATAGAATTGATAATTCAAGAAAATAATTAATAAAATAGTATTATAAGCAATATTTTAAAAAAAAAGTCACACAAAGCACATAATTTGATCCACATGTTAGAAAAGGAAATTAAACGAAAATACAATAAAAAATGAAGTGCGTGAAATAAATTTAACAACAAGACCAAAATATTTAAATGAAAACAAAAAATTATAAAACGAACAAAATTTCGAGAAATTTGAAAATTAAAGTATATTATTAAATTTACATTTCAATTTATTTTATGTAAACTAATGTATTCAAATTAATTATCAAAGGCAAAAATAATGAGTAGGATAGAGAGAATCAAGTGGGGTTCATAGAGTTGTCTCAAAGTGGTCTCAACCATTGTGGAGAAAAAAATGGAGTGATTTAGTTATTGTCTCAAATTCTGAGGTGAAAGAGAGAGGTTGATTATTTAATTAATTAAAACTATAAAGAATGTCTCAATTGGGTCTGACCATGGTACATGGTCTAAGTGCCCCAATAAAAAAAATCTAGATCCACCCCTGTGACGGAGGGCTAGCTAGTATAAAGAAAAGGTCACCAGATGCCTTTGAACGTGAACCGCAACATCATACTATCGGACCCTACACTACGTACGTCCCGAAACGACCCGTTCCACAGTACTGACGAATTAATTTGTTATAGTACGAAGATGACAATTTTGATACGGATCACATGTTCCCTGCTCTCTATTTGTGACACTGTAAATATAGATGTTTGAATTTAGGTGAAAAAACAAGAAGATAAAATTGAGTGTCGAAAGTAAAAAGAAAAATGAGTGGATGTAATAGAAAAAATCTTGCCTAAAATGAAAAAAATGTCTTTTCTTTATAAAAAAAAAATCTCAATAAAATAAGTGTGCAACAAATGAAGAAACTGAGGGAGATTCTTATTTTAGATAGGTTATTTTATAATTGATGTAACTGTTACAGTAAATCAAATAGAGGACTAGAGTTAGAGTTCATGTTACCTTACAACTCTATGATGTAATCTTCTACATATTCTTATGAATCAATAATACCCCTTCCGATCCTCTAATATTGACACACTTACCATTTATGGATGATCTTTTTTAATTGGCATTTTCCTCTTATGGTAAATACTATAATATTTTCATCCACTCAATTTACTTTTTATTATTTCAATACAATTTCCACCACTAGTTTTATTTTTTGAAAAAACTTGTGCCATCTTCTTTGGTGCCAAATAAAAAAGACCAGAGGGAGTACAATCATTATGAGAATTATCTACTCTAACAGTAACTAATAGAATAAGGTGATTTGATGTTTATTTTTATTTATTGCAACAGACTTTTTATAACTTTGAAAAACTTTCAAATATATAAATAATTATAATTTTTTGAAATGACATTTTTCATGATTTGTCTAATAGTTAGTCGGTCTAAAATGAGAGTTCCTCTTTATCACTTTTAAAATTATAGGTTTTATTTTATTTCTTTTTTAAATAATTTCTAAAATATTTAGATACTATTATATAATATTCTCAACTGATTTTTGTATACTATTAATTGTTTATGTGAGTTAATATTGAGTTAACATCTTCAGTGGTATTAATATCACTAGTGGAAAGCTGGCTACATGGAAAGTAGGAAAGTAAGGATGTCATAAGAGATGATGAGTATGGTTAGATTCGTAGTATTAGTAACATGATGGAGAAGCCTGGTGGAGGCGATGGAGAAAACACATTGGAATAAAAATTTTAAAAAAATCATTTTAACTTCAAATAATGTTGAATTATAAATTTTTAAATCTTGCTAATTGTTGACTGGTATGTTGACTTCATTAAAGCGTGTCAGGTCCAATAAATGAACCAATTAAAAATATTTTATAATAGTCTGGAAATGTTTTAGATATATAGTGCAGAAATAGAACTGGGCATGTAGTTTCACTTAAAAGTGAGCATCTAAATGATTATATTATCTATTTTTTAAATGTGACAAAAGAAAGTTGATAATAATAATAAAAAAGATAGCCCTCTATTCCTCCTTAACAAGGAAATATTTTTCAGTCAAAGTTGTTAAACTTTGATCATATAATTGAATAGACACATGAGCAATGATACTACCATATGAGATACTATTAGATTCGTCTTAAAATATAGTTTCTAAATCATTTTTTATGCATTGTTATTGTACTTAGTTATATATATCCTCCATCCCACTCTAAATTGCTTATTTGCCTTTCGGAGTCAAACTTTGTAAACTTTGATCCTAAATATAAAATTAATATATAAGATAAAAATTTCATGTGAGGTATCGTTAGATTTATCTTAATATCTATCATAATATTGCCGCATAAAAATTTATTTTTTATGTGACAATATTATAAGTAATTAGAGATATTTACAGTCAAACATGTTCATTGAACACCATAAAAAAGACAAATTAATGTGGGACGAACGGAGTATATATTTATACTCAAATATGTTGAATTTTCAGAGAAAGTCTAATGAAAGGCGACATGTCCATAAGTTTATAGACAGTCCACTATACTTTTTATATTAAATGTTGTAATTTTTTTAAAATTTAAATATTGTATTTTAAATGTTAAAACAAGTAATAATATGTATATGAATGTGAAAATATACAAATATATAAGGCAGAGTGTTGGGAAAAACCATCTACCATAAGTTTGTGGAAATACGGGATTTAATTAAAATAATAAAAAGGTAAAAAAATTTAGTTGCAATGTTAAAAGTTTAATATGCAACATGCAGTAATTATAAAGTTTATGACCAGATTAATGCAATCCAAATTTTTTATCTTCATTTCTTCTAATTTGTGGTTTAAACCTTGGTTTTTCTATTATTTATGGTAAGACCATTTTTCAAGAGACACACTCAATATATAATATCAAACAAATATTTTTTAAATTTAATACAATATATAATTAACAAATACAATGTATAAGGTAAAAAATATATGAACTATCCATAAATTTATAAACAGACCGAAACCACGTGTTAGGAGACCCACTCATTTTTCATTTTTATATGGAAGTTAAAGAAGAACGAATGTATTTAAATATACAGTCGAATCCAATACAATCACTCTCCATTTCCCACTCCTCCAATTCAAGCGATCACCATGTTTTTCACGGCGTTAGCTATGACGGCTTACTGCATGCTCTTGTTCAGTCTCCTGTCGCTCGTCCATCTTGTGCGGACGAAATGCCGTCAACAAACTGTCTACCTCGTTGATTTCAGCTGCTACAAACCTCCGGCCGCCGAGTCCGTTTCCAAGGACCATCTCAGCCACCTCTTCAGGCTCACGGGGAACCACACCGACAAAACGGCAACGCTCATGAGGACGTTGATGGAGAAGGTCGGGCTTAGCAACTCGACGTTCTTGCCGGAAAACATGCTCCGGCACCCGTGCGACCTGTCGCTGGTGGCGAGCCGGCGGGAGACGGAGCGGGTGGTGTTCGGGGCCGTTGATGAGGTGGTGGCGAAGACGGGAGTGGAGGTACGGGAGATCGGGGTTCTGATCGTGAATTGCTCGCTGTTCGGAGTTGTACCTTCGCTTACTAGTGCCATTGTGAACCGGTACAAGCTTAGAGAAAGCGTTGCTAGCTATTCTCTGTGTGGTATGGGATGCAGCGGTTCCCTTCTTGCCGTGGGTCTTGCAAACCAGCTTCTCAAGGTCTGTGATTTTCTAACATTGTCGCACTCTAATTCTGAGTTATAAATTGAATTCATAATTTAAAAATTATAAAGTCTTAGGAAGGACTGCGTGGAAAGACATGATTAAATTAGATTTATAGAAAAGTAAAATATTTTAATTGCAGTATTAAAATTTTATGAGAAAAGTGTGTTTTATATTGATCGAAAGTGCATGAATAACCTTGTAAAATTTGAAAGTGCAAAATTAACCCTATGTTTGGGTCAAAAGTGTCAATTTAACTCTGGAAACTAAATTGTGGCCGGAAATATTTAAAATGACCATTATACGCCTTGGGAAAAAAATTCAGAAAAATATGAAAAATGACATTACCCTTCCTAAAAAGTGCTCAAACTCTTCTGTCAATCAACTCCACCGGTCAATGCCGGTCAACAATGGTCAATGACGATCACCGCCGCCGGTTGACGGTGACTGGGTTAGATCAGTACTTTTATTAATAACACAGGGTTAGATCAACATTTTAGTAAAAAAATTTAGGGTTAAATCTGTACTTATGTAAAAATGATAGGATTATATCAGCACTATCATAAAAAAAATCTTTTTGAGGAAAGTCCACACCTTATAAATATACCTTCATTACAACTTCATAATTTAATGTATCATAAATATACTTATAATTTGTATGCTTTCGATAAGAAATAAGAAACTTTGGTAAATATTTTTCGAAAGAAATTCATAAATTTTGGTAAATAATTTCCTTGCGTAATGCGATAACTTTGTAATTAGAAATCGACACATATCGCTACTCGAATACTACTATAGATAGAGTCAACTTTTCATTATGGAGACCGAATTTTTATTCTCCCTCCGTGTAAGATAAATTGGCATATTTTGACCTTTTGGAAGTCAAACTAAGTCAAATTCGATCGTTAAATTCTGTTATTATATATGCAAGACTATTATCATGGGAAATATTGTTGGATTCATCATCACATATATTTTTAAATTATTATTTTTTCAATTTTTTTACACACATGAATAAAAATATTAAAGTAGTTGGAAATTGATTCAGCTGACTTCCAAAAGTCAAAATGTGCTAATTTATCTGGGATAGAGGGAATATTAAAAATTAATTAGAATGTAACATACGAATTATAAATATATTTATCATACAATAGATTATGAATTTGTACTTTACCAATGATTAGTGAAATATACCATGTTTTTCAAAAAAATAAATAAATTATGAAACTGTAATGAAAACATATTTATTAGGAGTTGGCTCTCCTCATTTTTTTTATAATAGTGCTAATTTGACCCTTTAGTGTTTAGAGAAGTGCTAATGTAGTTATTAAAGTGTTGATATGACCCTGTCTTATTAATAAAAGTACTGATCTAACCTGGCCACCATTAGCTGGCGGCGGCGGTCTGGCATTGACCACCGTTGACCGCATTGACCGGTATTGACTGGAATTGACTGATGTTGACCACCATTGACCGTTGGCGGTCCAGCGTTGACCAGCGGTAAAGCCTAGGGGTATAATGTCATTATATTTTTAGTTTTAAACCCATGGATATTTTTATCTTTTTATGTTAGGTCAACGCCAGAATTCCTTTAGTCAACGCCAGAATAGTGCAATTTGGGTATATCTGCACATTTCTCCAAAACATAGGGTTAGATGTGCACTTTCAAATTTTACAAGATTATTTATGTACTTTCACAATTTAATAGGGTTGTTTTTGAACTTTTTCCAAAATTATTATGCAACGTGCTGTGATTATAAATTTATGACTCGATTAATGCAACTCAAAATTTTTATCTTGATTTCTTTTAATTTTCAGTTTAAATTTTGATATTTTCATAACTTATGAAAAAATAGTTTTTCAAGAGGAGACTTTAATGTGATTATGAAGAGATTGTTGTTGAAAAGCCATCGAGGAACAAGATATTGTTTCGAAGTTGGACAGTAATTCTTTGCTTGCGTGGAAGCTAATTTTAGTTTAGGAAAATTAATTCATTAACTTAATCTAAGTGTTCATTTAAAAATGTACTTTAATAAATTAAACAAAATTGTGGATTGATCATTTTCATAAAAAAAAATTATGTGGAGAAATTCTATATGGGAAGTGAGGGGTCAGTTAAATACTAACATGATCCACTATTTCTTCTATTTTTTCAGGTTCATACAGACACCTATGCCCTAGTGGTGAGTACAGAAAACTTGTCCGGACAATACTACAGAGGCAATGATATCTCCAAGGTGGTGGCGAACTCCATCTTCCGCCTTGGTGGTGCCGCCGTCCTCCTCTCAAACAAGCCGGAAACCGCCAAGGCTTCCAAATACCAGCTCATCCACACCGTCCGCACCCATACGGCGAGCTGCGACTCCTCGTACAAGTGCGTGTTCCAGGAGGAAGACGCCGAGGGGATCATCGGCGTCACCATCAACAAAGACCTCTTAACATCGGCCGCCGCCGGCATCAGGCTCAACCTCACCTCTCTCGGCCCGCTCATCCTCCCTCTCTCCGAGAAGCTCAGAGTCCTGAAAAACACGATAGCGCGAAATATCCCCGGAGCCCGGAATTCAAAACCCTACATCCCGGATTTCATGAAGGGAGCTGACCATTTCTTCCCCCATGTTGGTGGGAAGCCCGTGCTGGACGGCCTACAGAGACAGCTAGGGCTCAACAGTGTCGCCATGGAAGCTTCCAGGATGACGCTGTACAGATTTGGGAATACCTCTAGCAGCTCTATCTGGTATTGTTAGAGTCTTACATTGGTTGTAGACTTAATTATAACTCAAAATAATACTTTTCTGTCTTAGTAAAAATGACATACTATCATTTTCATTCATCCCATAAAAAATGACATGATTTGAAAAATATTCAAAATGATAAATAATATGTTAAATTCAACAATTTTCGAACTGGCCAGGTACGCGTTGGCTTACTCAGAAGCGAAAGGGCGGATTAAGAAGGGGGATGTGCTATGGCAGATGGCGTTTGGATCTGGGTTCAAGTGCAGCAGCGTGATCTGGAGCGCGATGAAGTTCGTCGACTTCGAGAGGGAGAATCCGTGGAGTGATGAAATTGATGAGTTTCCTAAGAATTTGGATGGCATTCAGCCCTTGAGTAAAAATGAGTACTACTTCATGGAACCCAAGTGATCAAATGGAAGAAGCAATGTTGGTTATGGTATTGTAATTTTTGTTGGGTATGGTATTGTGCATTTTGTTGGCAAGTTTGTTTTGTTGGGACAATTAACTCATCTACAGTTCAAGATAATAAAAGGTGTAAATTCGTATGGTTTACATTAATTATTATTATGTTGGCATTTGTGAACTAAATTTGAAAAAAAAAATCATGTTGGAACATACGGAAAAGTGAAGGATTAATTATGGCAGAATATTGAGAGATATTGATTTATGAAAATATGGAGATTATGCAATATTGATTCAGACGTATATGAAGCATAATGGATTTATAGAAAATCCCTGTGGAATTGAGTTTATAGAATATTATGAGATATTTGTGATAAGAAAAATCCATTTATTTGTGAAATTTGGATATGTTTCAGAAGCAAATAAGGAATGAGAATATTAGGGAGATAATCATGAAGAATTCCGATCTGCTCATGAACTATAAATATAGGACATCATAGGCTGCATTCCTCACGAATTGCATTGAGAAAATCTGCACTCAAATTTTATATCTTCCGAGATTTTTTGCAAGAGCCAAGCATACATATGTTCCAACATACCGTGACCTGTTGATTAGTTCAGAAGTATAGCTTAATTCCTCCTCCGGAGGAGATCCAGCGTCGACGAGTTTTGACGTCAGAGGGAGCCTGATCAAGGCAGATCAGTAGGAACAGAAGCTTACAGAATTCACGTGTTGATAATTAGAAGACAAGTATAATTTTATGGTGTACTTTGTGTTATATCTTTCTGATTAGTGGATTCAACTTGAACTGGACCAGGCCCCGCAGATGTAGTTGAATTTCATCGAACTACGTAAACAAGTCTTGTGTGTTCTTGTGTTATTTTTACATGTTTGGTTAGATGGGTTATGTTGGAACATGTCCTTAATAAATAAGCTAAATAGGTAAACCAAAATTTCAAAAAGAAAGTAAGAAAAATAGAACACAGATTTTAACACGATTCGTCACACAAGTTGATACGAACATCAAAAGACATTGGCATCCAGTGTTTGGAGTTAATAGGGAAGGTACATGTGAATGTACAACATTATCATTTTAATCCTAAGTACTGAAAAAAGTACATCGTGTGCATGAAGAACATCCCAGAAAATATTTGACTGTGGAAAGCCTAAAAAACTTTGGCCAAGAATACACAATACTCTTTTTTTTCACTGGGTTTTTAGTGAGGTTGTGTAATCTTGTCGTAAAGCCAGGTGAGAGATGTGGACAACCAAAATGATACTGATGTCACTCTTCGTTTCATGAAACCCGGAAGAAAGAAGTCATGATTTATAAATTTATAATTTATAAATTTTAACAATCGGTCGCATGAGCCTTGTAATAAGTAGACTTTTGGTTGAATACTATCAGTTAGTTAGTTGGTTAGTTAATTTGTTATTTTCGGCCAAGACTATGAAACTTCAACCAAGGTATTATTTTTATTCTTGTTATGATTAGATTAGGACATTTAGTTGAGTTAGTTAAGAACAAAGAAGACAAATCCTGTTTGAACTAGGCTTCTGCAGAATCTTGTATTCTTTTTGGGAGCCGATTTCTCCATATAAAAAGGGAGAAATGGCCAAATTATTTTAACTTTTTTATCAATCATATATTCAGAACTTTGGGATCATTCTCTGTGCTTGCGAGTTATTTTCATTATTGCTTAATCATGCAGGTTAATTAAGTTTCAATAACCTTGTGAACTAATCCCGTAGACTAGTTAGTGAGCAAGTCGAGATTAAGAGTACCTTGAGGGCTAGACTCTTGAATTTCGTGGCACTATACTAGGGTTTGCAAAAGTCCTCTTTTAGTAAAAAATCTAAAATTCCGCAATTCAAAGTATTCGCAAGGAGATTCATATCACAAGTTGGCTACTTTCATGAACATAAACTGATTAATCTTATTAGTTAAATGGGCCAGAAAAATTTTAGACGCCAGGAATTACGCCACACGTGACCACCTGGCCAAATTACACTTTTAGAAATGATTGGTCTGATCTGCCTCCTTGTTTGTGCCATGAATTTTTTTTGTTGCTGCTCGCATGGCTTTTTTTCGCTTGCTACGACGATCAACTGCATCACCATCAAATTTGATGGTTCCAACTACTCAAACTGGTGTACGCAGGTTACTTCTGGTCTAAGATTGTTTGATTTTCTCGGCTTCATTGATGGATCCAAGCCTTGTCCCGATCTGCTTTTGTCTTCCGCTGTCATTGAGACTTCTGAGAAATCAGCAACTGCTGAGTCTTTCGAAAAATCAACGACTGCTATTGTGACGTATGGGGATTATTTTTCCTGGATCAGATTGGATTAGCAGATTCAAACTCTATTGTTTTCATCTCTTTCTCTTGCTTCTATGTTTGTTGTCAATGGCCTCATGACTTTTGCTAAGGGGTGGAATGTTCTTTCTTCCAAGTACCAAAATACTCCGTGTGCACGTAGGTTTCATCTCAAGAATATACGTCAAGATGATCTTATGGTCCAAGATTACCTCACTCATTTTAAGAATCACCTTGATGAACTCCGTGATTTTGGGGAGACTGTTTCTAATGATAAGATCACCCTTTTGTTTTTTCGAGTCATGAACGCCTCATTTTTTGAGTTTGCCTCTTCTTAGATGACTGTTGATCCTCCCCCTAAGTTAGTCATCTTTGTTTCCAAGACCGAGCCTCTTAAATTTGCTCACAAAGCTCGTGCTACTCTGACACCCGGACCTTCTTGAATTTACTGTGCTCATCATCAGTCTCGACAACAAGCACAAAGTTGAGCCTCTTGAATTTACTGTGTCTCATCATCCGTCTTGACATCCAGCTCACTGTGGTGGCAGCCCGACAATGAGCGGGAACCAAAACTGGCGCAACAAAGGTGGTCGTGGCCATGGAGGCGTCGACGTTGCTCCTCCCAACAATAAAACACCATCCCAAATTTTAGAATCATCACAAGTTTAAATTTTAAAAACATTAAAAGTTAAAATCATGCAAAAAAATAAAATATAAAAGTAATATATTTATATATTTAAAAATCATCATAAATAATTAAAAATACAAATAATTAAAATTATGGATTAAAATTCAGAGTCAAAACACATAATAGGCCCAAAATACACATCAGACCCAAAAACTAACTAAACCCTCACTACAACAAAAACTACCTTTACACACATCAATAATTGTTAGAATAAGGTATTTATAATAACATTTGATCTATCCCCACGTTAATTCAAAATGTCGTTAACAAAGGTGTTGCGATAGGTAAAAAGTGTAGTTATAGATAATTATTCATTAAAAATTAAAAAAAATTGATTATATTGTCTGATTATGTATTCAATACCTACACTTGGATGTGTATGGATATATATTGTAAACTCACATGTTAGATGTGTGTGTGTATATATATATTAACATGACTATGTTAGTGTTATGGTTTCAAATAGTCAATAATAATCGCCAGCAAGAGTCAACCAAACTTACGAACCGCATATCTAATCAACAAATAATGATAAACTTTATTAAAAATACAAACCAAATTGAAATTGTCAAATCTATAAACACTAAATTTTGAATTATCGGAAAATAACAATTCTTAAACAATGAATGACCCTAAGCTAATTCTAACAAAAAAGAATAATAAAATGAAGAATAATATCTTTCAACCGTTGTGATGCTTTCACCCTTCTTAAATGTGTTGAACTCGAGCTAACCTATGCATAACAATATTTAAAAATTGATATTAATAACTTGAAAATCTATAAATATCTAATACACGTTCGGCCAACAAATATATTTAACAATACAACTCCATATGAGATTTTTCATTCTGAACACATTATAGAAAATACACAGGAATTAAATGCACATACTCTCAATCCAAAAAATAATTTAAAAACGATCATAGTTATACATGTAAACTAGTTTAAAATATTAACATGATTCACTACGATAAAATGGCCCTATCCCAACATATATTTTAGAGTAAAGTGCTAAAATAACCTTACCTTTAGGCTGAAAGTGCCAATATAACCCTGCAAAACGAGAAAGTGCCAAAATAACCCTAACTTTCTGATGTATG
>JAULKJ010000014.1:5394100-5405646 GCA_032355405.1 Rubia balearica
CGATCCCCCGAACTGATACCACTGGGCGGGACGGGTACGGATTATGCTACATCTATACCAGTGACGGACCTAGGAATTCAATTACGGGGTGCACCAATTATATATATTGGTGGGATGCACTATTTTTTTGTATTTGGGGATAATTGATGGGGTGCACTATATTTTTTTTAAAATTTAATTGTAAAATTTAGTATAAAAAAAACGGGGTGCACATGCACCCCAGGTTCTTTACTGTGTCCGCCCCTGATCTATACCCATCTAAAATTTTCATATCTATACCCGCCCCATCACCATGGCGGGAACAATATTAAAACACATCCCCGCCTCATCGGATATTATTTAAAATCCACCCCTGCCCCATCACCCACTTGGGTCTTTACACCCACTTCAAATCCATTTTACTCACCCCATTTATATCTCCAAAAACACCTAAATTTTACTTTAAAAATACTAAGTTCAATATTAAAAGTTTAATAATGTTTACATGAAAATATTATAAGTAAAATATGTGCATTATGGATAAATAATAGTATATTATATAATAAATTAGTGTATGCATAGCGGGTATAGTGGGGCGGGGAAGGGGTGAGGCGGGTATGAACTAATATTCATATCCGACCCACTACCCATGACAGATATCAATTTTCATAACCATACCCGCCCCACCCCCCACGAAATTACATCCATATCCGTCCCATTGGGGAGGATGCGGGACGGACTTTCACCAAAACCCGACCCACTGTCATCCCTACTCGCAGATTCTTGAATTCTACCTCCCTGAATTCTATTTACAATTAACTTAATCAGTATGAACATCCTACTCTATTAATCGGATTAAATTAAAATGTATATGTGAAAAGAGTGCTTCTTTCAAGAGACAGTCTTTCTATAAACCATGAAAAGATACAGGTTTAAATTGCAATTTAGAAGTAATGAAGATATTTGAGTTGCATTAATCTGGTAATAAAACTTATAACTATTGCACGTTGCATAATAAATTTTTAATATTGCATCTAAAACAGTTTACCTTTTTATTATTCTAATTAAATCATGTTTTTCCATAAACCTATCGAAAGAAGGTCTTTTCCAAAACTTTGTCTATGTTAAAATATGAAATTTCATACATTTAAATTGGAGATGACTCTTAAGAACACTCAATTGATGCACCACTACTGAAATCGAAATCAATGTAATTGCATTTTTTTAGACCACGTACAATATGAGAAATCACAACACATAAACCGTACACGACCCTACAACACCTGATTATTTTTATAGAAAGTACTATTCTATAATTCACAACTTTTAACAAATTTGGTATTTGAATTCCAAATTTGCCTAAAATTAATCTTTATTTTTTGCTCCCTCTCGGCCATCAATAATAACGTACTCGTATTCAAAGACAATGTTGAAGCAGCTAGGCACATTAGAAGTTATGCAAATCACGTTTATGATGTTTTAGAGCAAGAATGAATATGTTTGTTTGTACGGCAATAAAAACGTTTTTTCAGTTACTCTAAAGGCACAAGATTCAGAATTTTAACAAAACAACTAAGAAAGTTGAAATCGTCGAACTTGAATTTAGTGGGCATCAATTTTTAGTGGGCTCATTTTTATACTTAACATGGAATTTTTAAATAGTTGGAAACGATCTTGATAGAACGAGACATTCTGAGTTCTTATGCGACCAAAACATAAAATCCTACTTCCTGTCCCTCTTTCAATGTCAGTTATAATGCTATTTATTAAAATTAAATTAATTTTACATTGTTGAATGAGAAATTATTACATTCATCCTGAAAATATTTTTTTAGTATTTTATTAAATTTATTGAAAATATTAACAATTTAAAATCATCTTTTGTTTAAAAGTAAAGGTAGATGATGGATTACACAGATCATGACTATAAAATTATCACATAACCTTCTTTAACATTGATTCCGCACAATTATAAATTTCGAGAAACTATAACCCTTAGATCAATTTATTAGTTGTTTAGTATATGGAGGCTATTTATTATTGGCACTAGTCTATAAGCTGGAAGCACTCGCAGGTGTACCCAGTTGGTTGGAAATGTGGTACATCAGGAGAACACCGAGTTCGAACCTCGGCCGCAGCCGTGTGGGGAATTCTGAGCCATCTTGGAATTATACCCTAAGGGGTGCTCATGGTCCCTGGTGTGCACCGAGCGGGCTCGTCACATGATCCTGGTGACTGGGTACCGTGGCTTACCTCCCATACGATGGATATGGTATCGGCTGGTATGTGCGCTCAAGACTGGCGCACAGCCTTTAGTCTATAAGCTGGAATGGATTTTTAAATATTCAATCAAATCATTCGTAAATAGTTTATAAAGAAGTTGTACATGCTCCGTCTCATCTATATTCATACTTCTGCATTTTTGACACTGTTCATTATTAAATTTGAACACATATTTTAATAAATATATGAACAATAATATTATCATATATGATATTGCTAAATTTGTCGTATTTTCATACATCAACTTTTTGTTTGTCTTTATGATACAGGGCGAATGATGGCGAAAATGAAGAAACAATGGATCTACGCAAAGGTCTGACACAGTTTTGAGCACTAATCTTATGTTCGGTGCCAGAATCAGCTGAGGCCGGTGCTTTTGGAACCGTCGCGACGACAATTTACTATTTTCAGGTTTTTGCTTTATTTTCAAATTTCCTTTTTTTCATTCCAGGGTTTCATTATACTAGTATTTAAAGACCTCATGTACTATTCATATATTTTTATATTTCATAATAATATTTTCGAGAATATTTTCTCACCGGTGGACTTCAGAGCCAAAACGTAGGATTTGTGCTTGCACCCCTTGATTGTTCTTGAAAGATTCGTGCCTGCGGATCTCTTTTAACATTCTAATTGTGTCACATTATTGTACATCGTTAAACATATTAATAGTTAAATATATTTTTTAAACGGTGTAAAAATAATTGTGATCCAAATAAAGCAGGATAGAAGAAGAATTTCCTTTGTGCTTTGTAGGGTACGTGGCCTTGATCCGGGTAATTACCTGTCACAATCTGTGGGATAAGGCCAAATAGCGTGTGAAGTGCCATATTTAATACTTGTAAAAACCTTAAATTATGGGACCACATGCACATGTTCATTGCACACACTTGATGCTCACATCCTCATTCAAAGAGTACAACCTTTCCACTATCTCCTCCGACATACTACCTCCCCTTTAAAATTCCCACTCCGATCTTTCAGAGTTAAAGATAGGGATAAACACATTTATACTTAGATATTTTTATTTAGTACATATATAATTTTTATTTTTTAAATGTGTGCATGTATTTCTTTTAATTTTTAAAAGTGCACATATATCCCTTCATATTTTTTGAAACTGCACATACACCCTTTGGAGATCGGCATTTGAGAACAAGGGCATATGTTCACTTTCAAAAAATTCAGAGGTATATGTGCACTAAACAAGAAACTAATTGACATGGATGCACTTTACTCTGAATATATTTTTTTCTCAACCATAAATTTTTATTTTACAAAATGAAGCAACATCTTGTTAGATTAGTTGATATTTTCTAATTGATAGTTTTATACTCCCTCTATCCCCTTTAAAATATATATTCAAATTTTATCCTTATATTTGAATAAATATATAAGCAACAATGTTAATGTGATATTAAATTCGTCGTAACAAGTATTTTCTAAATTTCAACTCTATATATTTCATTATTATATATAATTAAAAATATTAACAATTAAGTTTTTTTTTTCCGAAGATCGTAATTTTTTTTGTGAAACTTGAAATGAGAGAGGGTATAACCTCTTAACTACATCCAATCATATTAACAGTCGATTGTTCTAATTTTAAAAGTTACGGGGTAAAAATTAAAAGAGAACCGAAGAAGTAGTTCAGTACCTTTTGCATTGTGAATTGAAATTTTATTGTGGTTATTTACTCTCAACAAAAAAAAGTTCAATTCTCTTGTCAAGAATTGTGAATTTTAAAATAATATTTTAATGAATTTATCTGATAGTATGAGATCGTATTAATAGTTTCCAATCTAATTTTCCAAGCTACGAGTAATTTAAGAATGTGCAATCGTCAATGGTAACAGTTAGTTCTATCTTAAAAAATACAAAATTTTATTTTAAACTGATTAACCGTTAAACGTGATTATTTTAAAATTATAATCTAACGCGAAAAATTATTGAAATAAAATTCATTATAATTAATCTTAATAATTTTTTAGTGGAATTGACATCCAATATAACTAACCTCTAGCAATAACTAACATATTGCAAGGATATTTAAATTACAAGTCAACCTTACTGATCGTATGTACTATTACAGACCAGAGATCCAAAAAAACTGTAACATCGCCCTCAGAGATATTAACTTGCTTCCTACGAAAAACATGATCACTTGGCAAAGAGGAGCGTATCACACATCAATATCACTGCGCCAACACATGGATCTTCTACAACTGTAACACCACTTGATCCAACCACCGTCAATGTTATCTAAACTGTAAACACCTTGAAAAACACAGATCTGACACAGATCTAACACAGATCTGACCTATCCAAATTAATGGAAACTCAAAAGCAAAACCACAAACAAAATTGTGAACACATGATCTGTAAAGCAGATCGTAAACAATACATCAACGTGAACAACTAAATCGAGTTATCATCAAGAACACAACGATCTAATCAATAAGATCGAAGAACAAAAACTAATCCGTGGAGATAAATCTCAGACTTATTGAATAACATAAACATAAATTAAAATAAACTTTTATTCACCATCTCCCCATTAGGAGAGATGGAGAAAAAGATTGAAAAAGAATAAGGACTGCGGTGCTAGGTTTTTTGAAGAAGGACTTTTGCGGTTTTTTAATCCATTCCCTTACTACTTTAACTAGTCGAAATGGTTTGTAAATTATAGTATTTGATAAAAATAATTAATCTTAATCGTTAATCTATCTGAAGTGAGACTATCAAAAGAAAAAAAAAAGTAAAATACCGTTTACAACACTCCAGCCACCATGAAGCAAAATTCCACCAAAATTCTTCAAACTCAAATAAATAAATAAATAAACAAACAAACAAACAAATTAATGGCATTACCACGTAAGAAAACAACTGTTACTTGGCCCACTCACCTCCCCCATCTATAAAACTCTAGCTGGGGCGTTGTCATATGTTGTACTTGAAGATCATACGCAACCAAAATACAACTCCGTAGAGCTTTCTACAATGAGCAAGTTAGGACCGGAAGAACAAGAATCATCATCATCTGCATCTGCATCTGCATCTGCAGCAGCATCATCTGATCTAAGAAGAGGGCCGTGGACTCTTGAAGAAGACAATCTCCTCATCCACTACATCACATGCAATGGCGAAGGCAGATGGAACACTCTAGCCAAATCTGCAGGTTTGTGCTTTTTTTTTTCCTGCAAAATCGAGCCTTTAGATGACATGCAATGGAGAACTATTGAGAAATGATATGCATGTTTGTATAACTGGTTTTGCTTTCTGCTTTTGTAGGATTGAAGAGAACAGGGAAAAGTTGCAGGTTGAGATGGCTGAATTACCTCAAACCAGACATCAAGAGAGGGAACCTCTCCCCACAAGAGCAGCTTCTCATCCTCGAGCTCCACTCCAAGTGGGGAAACAGGTGAGGTGAATTACACCGGGAACACAGTAAGAATGGTATCCCAGATAAATTTTATTGGAGTATAGATGATGATTGGTGGTTATACAATCAACAATATTGTATCTCCAGCGTACCGTATACAAATTGTTTTTTAAAAATGTGTTTTTTTCATCAGCGATTGTGAAAATGTCTGTTTTCCTTAAGAAATTGATGGGGTTTTCGCGCAGATGGTCGAAAATCGCGCAGCATTTGCCCGGGAGAACAGACAATGAGATCAAGAACTACTGGAGAACAAGGGTGCAGAAACAGGCGCGCCAACTAAACGTTGATTCCAACAGCAACAAGTTCTTGGAGGCGATCCGGCGCTATTGGATGCCCAGATTGCTCGAAAAAGCGGAACACAACACCACCCCCACCTCCACCTCCACCATTGGCACCAGCAATCAAGAATCAGCGCCGCCAAATCAGCCCCCCATGGCCGCACCAGTGGAGGAATCCCAGGTGAAAGCTGAGAAACAGGGGAGCCCTGTAACCCCTGTTCCTCAGTTCTGTGACAAGAGTAATGAGTGTTACCAGGTTGACATGACACAGGTTTTTCCCAATGATGAGGAGCTGATGAGTTTGTCCAATGATTGGTTTAAAGATGAGATGCCATTGCCATTTCCATTGCCGGAGAATAGCTTTTGGAACATGGATGACCTGTGGCATTTCAGAAAATCAGAGGTGGGGATCTAGGGTTCTTGATCTTGGACTTGTTCTTGTTGATTAATGTTAATCCCTGCCTAGGATGCATGTTTTTTTTGTTAATGTTGTTGCTTTACAACTTTTTGTCCATATGTTATCATGCAAATATACAGTGAGGATGTTATCTCGAACAATCTTGTCAAAATAGAAGTTCATCAATTTCTCCTATCTTTTTTTGGTTACATTCTTTCCTTTTCATATGTTCTACAAGGTTTTAGACTAAAGGGTAAGAAAGGGATTACAATTAGCGGAGTCTTCAATATTTTGGGGAAGGGGTTTAGTTTCTCTCTCTTTTTAAAGCATACTTGGAATTAGTAAAGTTTGAGCACTAACATTCTGAAATCTTGACTTTTAGAAGGTTAATACCTCTTTTAATCACAATTAATTTTTCACATATGTAGCACAATATAAACTCACATCTATTTTGTTTGAGCAAAAGGGTCATTATCGCTCGCCCTTCCTCACAGTTCGACATTACGATTGATGAGAAGGTAAATCACGGTGATCAAAAGTAAAAGCAAGACATCTGATGATCTCTTCCTAATACCCAAAATGGATTCTTTATTGGAGGAAAGTCTCACACTACGACTATCAAAATTCCAACCCCAAATAGTGGATCACTTGATCATACACTTAACCACTTGGCCAATTATGTGGAAACATAATTTTTCGTGTTACATTTCACGGTCAGATTAAAGCGCAAGCACATCATGGTTCAACGATGCACAAAACACTATAATTTATATCCACTTCAGGGCCAAATGAACGTATAAAACACAACTGTCGCGATGGCTTATAGGTACACCAAAAGAAAGGCAATGAGGAAGTGACAGAAACCATTCCGTCCAAATTGGTTGTCAATTTAAATAAACTACAACTAGGAAGGGGTTCCACTTCCACTATTCATTTCCTACGGTCATGTAAGAAGTAAAGTTCAAGATGGAGAAGTTTCAGAGCAGGGCCCCCATTGATGTCCTCTTCTTCATCTTTCTTATTCTTATTCATATTGGTGTGATAAGTAGATGACCACAAATTGGTTTGTTTGCATTAGGAAGGCGGTATTTTACACGGCCCTTAAAGGCTTGGTAGCTTTGATTTAAAGCTTAGAGTTCTCGTATCACACGTACGTGGGCAGGTTCATGGATCTTGGATTCGAGAAATCCAATCTGATTTTAACTTTGAAAGTGATGTTCAACATGCTTGTGTAGGAAACTTTAAATGTTGCAATTTACATGAGAATGTATTAATTCCTTCATTTTCATTGTAAAACATCAATTTAACCTCATTAAAACATTTTTAAAAGGTTAGTTTTGTACCCATTGACCTAGTTTGTTGATTTATACTCCCTCCGTCCCGCTATAAATTGCTTAATTTGATTTTTGGAAGTCAAACTAACCCAACTTCAAACATTAAATTCAATTATTCTATAGGTAAGCCGGTTATCATATTATATGTCGTTGGATTCATCATAACTTGTATTTTTATATTATATTTTATTGAATTTCTTTTACGCACATAAATAAAGATATTAATTGTAAAAATTTGATGCAGTTGACTTCCAAAAGTCAAATTAAGCAATTTATAGCGGGATGGAGGGAGTATAAAACTTATCACTTCCTCTATTTCTCTTTTTTTGGCACTAAATTGAATTTATGATTAATGAAATGCGTAAAATTGAATTTAGAAAGAAAAAAAGAAGGTAAAATGAGTGGATGAAATTGAATGTATCTTACCAAAAAGAAAAGATGTCGATAAAAAAATTAAAATGTAAAGTGTATCAAATACAACAAAACGGATGGAATATATCAATTAAATGAACATTTCTCAATAATTTAAGAACATTATGAAAACATGTTGCATAAAAAAGAATTAAACATGTAATGTCACTTAAAAGAGAGTTGCTACGTCCCTCCATTTATCGAACACCCCTGGACCTCGTGATCCCCTAGCACCCTCTGCTAAACATCCAACCCTTACACGCCAGCGAAAAGAGCTGAAATTAGGGTGGGGTTGTTCGAGTTTGGCTTGTTTAAAATATCTCAATCTTGATTGATCTAGTAAAATTTTGGCTCAAACTTGAGCGAAATTAATTTGGCTCAAACTCAAGTTCAGGCTCAAACTTGAGACATGATTAAATTTTTTAATCATAATTTTTAGTTTTTATATGCATATAATTGTTAGAATAGAATATTATAGAGATGAAATTAAGGTTTAGATATTTGCACTTATACTCTTATGCACTCTATTTATTCTCTCAATAATCTAAACCCTAAACTAAGGAGAATTCATTTCTACATGGTATTAGAGTATTTCTGATCCCGCCTTTCTTCAATATCTTAATTTTTTCTTCAATTACAATTATTAGAAAATACCTTCTCTCGCTTTGACCTTTCCTCAGATTGTCTTCCATCAATTTCCGGCTAGATTTCGTTCCTTTTCTGGTGTTTCTCCAATGTTCCTTGGCATTCTCTTTGGCATCCTTTTTTTGGCATCTTTCCACTACTCCCTAGTGTTTCTTTGGCGTCCCTTCCCTACGTCTCTTCAGTTCCGTCCGGACACTGCACCATCGTTCCAGGCTCGCACCACTGCTACTCAAAGTCTCTCGTCGTTGTCACTAACTCTTATCCTTAGCTCACGCTTGCACGTATGGAATGGCCACTAGGATGGATAGTTCTTGATGTTCTCAATCTTTCTCTAATTATGAGGTCACTGGTCCTCTAGCTGCCCTAATTGCTCAGACTGATCCCCGAGACTCTCGTGCGGCTCTCCAACATCCTCGTTGGGTTTCGACCGTGGATGAGGAAATGAATGCACGTTAACACAAGCATACTTGGGATTTTGTTTCTCACCCTCAAGAATTGAATGTTGTTAGCTTCAAATGGGTTTTTCGTCTCAAGTATCGCCTGATGGTAGAATTGATCGCTATAACTCTCTACTAGTGGAAGATGAATTCTCTCAAATTCTCGGTTTTTATTTTTATCACACTTTTTGTTTTCTTTTTCTAGCATCTCTACTCCACCAGGGCAATGCAGGAGGAAATTGACAGCTTGCGGGCGGGAAAAGTGAGTTGAAACGTGGCCTGGCCTCTCTGCATGCTCAAGCTCATCGAGTCACGGAGCTGGAGCTGGATCTGGAGCTGGAAAAGGGCCCTACTAGCTCTCTGCAGAGCTTTCTGGTCCGTGTCGAGGCCAGGATTGCCGACTTAAAAGCCTTTCAGAACTAGGCCTTCACTCGGGGCAATAAGGCTTCCGAGCTGCTGAGTGGTTCGCTGATGAGGGCTATTGACCTCTACTCCTACATCGAAGATGATGGTCAACTTTAGTTGGCCATGGTGATGCCTTTATTCCTTTCCGGGAATACAGCTTCACTGAGTACTTCTCCCAGCTGCACCTAGGAATGCATTGGCCGAGCTGGACTGTTGGACCCCCGACAGCATCCCCCTTGAGGCTGATGCGCATTCTACCAGCGGGACTCAACAACTCACTGAAGATATGGAGATTCCTGTTAAAGAAATTACTCAAGCTGCTGGCAGTTCCAAGAAGGGTGGCGAACCCGGGGAGGTTAGCATCACGATTGCTGAGGAGGCTGAGGAAGGATGTGTCGCGACAAAGCCTTGAAGAATCAAAACCTTTTATTTTCCCTTCATTATCGTTTGTTTGTTCCCCTTTTGAGGGATGAAACAATATTTGATATGTTGTTGCTATTTTTTTCTTGAAAAATTCTGAATGCTTTTTTTCTTTCCAATTTTGCCTGCCGTTATGCTAGCCGTTAAGACATATGTTAGCCTAAAGTTCATTAGTTTCTTTTTTCTTTTCTTTGCCTTGCTTACCCCCGCCTGCAATTGTGCAAGCTGTTGGGGACAACGTTAACTTTAGCCTGGATCGATCCTTTTTTGGGCTTTGGCTGCAGTCAGATGTTCATTTTCCTTGGCCTCTTTGAGATCCGGCCTACACTTTACACTAGCTATTGGTGCCATAGCGACAACCTTAGCCTAGATTGGGCCTTTCTCCGGCCCTTTCAGAGACCAGAGATTCAATTTCCTTAGCCCCTTTGAGATCAGGCCTGCACTTTGTGGTGGCTATTAGCACTAACGAGTGAAATTTAGCACAGATCGGGCCTTTCTGCGGCACTGGCTGCGCTTGAAGATTCATTTTTCTTACCATTTTGAGATCCAGCCTGCACTTTGCGGTGGCAGTTTGTGCCAGCACGACAACTTTATCCTGGAACGGAACTTTCTCCGGCGCTAGGTGCGGCTGGAAATTCATTTTCCTTAGCCCTTTTGAGATCCGCCTGCACTTTACGCTGGCTGTCAGCGCCAGTGTGACAACTTTATCCTGGATCAGCCTTTTTCCCTGCGCTGGCTACGGGCGGAGATTCATTTTTCCAAGCTTTTTTTAGATCTGGCAGGCACTTTGCGCTGGCTATTGGCTCCAGCACAACAAATTTAGCTACGGAGGTGAACTGCTACTTTATGTTCAATTCTGCGCACCACGACCTGAAAGGTTCATGGGAAAACTACTTTCCATTGTTGCTTACGATCACTTGCGGGATGCCAAACCTGCAAACTATAATCTTCCAAGCAAAGGTTGTGATTCTTCTACCTGTTTTTTCCTACTATGGCCTCCACTTCCACCCATTTCATGAAGTAACCTGTAGCTACGAGTAGAAACCTCTTTCTTCCTACGGCCTCCGGGAATGGTCCTGCGATGCAATCTCCCATTTTGTGAAAGGTCAGGGTGACCTTATGCTGGTCATCCGTTCTACCGGAAGCCTCTGAACCTTGGCAAGTTCCTGATACTTGTGGAATTTTTTGGCCATTGTTTCCAAATATGCTCTCGTGGTTGGCTAATAGTATCCTGCTCTTACAGCCCGCAGCACCATTGTCCTTGCTCCATGGTGACTTCCGCAGCTTCCTTCATGAATTTCTCTGAGAATTATTTTTTCCAGTTATGGTCCTGCACACCTGAGCCATGGCTCGGTGTAACCCCTCTTGTACAGCAGCCCATTTTTTATAGCATACTGTAGCCCCTTTCTTTTTATCATTCTTTACTCCTTTTCTTTGCTCGGCAGTTTATCACGCACCAGGTAATTGTGGGTGGGTGTCATCCAATCGGACGCTGCTCCCTGTATCACCGCCACC
>JAULKJ010000014.1:5510376-5523590 GCA_032355405.1 Rubia balearica
GGAGGGTGGGGTTGGTGGCTGGCGAGAGGGGATGGTGGTGGTGGCTGGCGAGAGGAGGTGGTGGTTTGAGGGAAAAATGGTCCTAACACTTTTAGGTTTTAGACCAAAGGGTATTTTAGTCATTTTATGTGCGATCGATGTCGGTCAACGTCGGAATAGTTCGGGTTCTTTTGACACTAAAAATTATCTAAATGATTTACACATATTCTAATAGGTAGGGTTATATTTGTATATATCCCTGTAAAAATTGCATCCAATCAAATCATCGCCCTTTCTCTTCAATCCATGACTTTGTTAAATTAACAAATGCAAGTGTTAGAGCATGTGCAGTGGGGTTTGAGAGTGAGTTGAATTAAAAATGGGGACCAAATGGGGACAATTATCCCCACATTGGGGGTTGAAAGCTATTGGAATTGCTTCCAACCGCGAGCCCAGGTTCCATAAGAAGAACCAGCCCTTTTCTGCACAAAGCAGAAATCACATGGGGAGGGCCCATTTCTGTCCGAGCATGTTGATTCCCTGCCATCCGTGTTTCGTTTAGATGCATGTGCCACGTTTTAAAATCTGAAAAATCTGATTTTTTAAAAAAATTAAAATATGAAATTCTGGAAAAATCTGATTTTTTAAAAAAAATTAAAAATTCTGATTTTTTGTTATAAAATTGAAATTAAATTTTGAATCTTTTTAAAAATTAAAATTACATTCTTTAAAAAATATATATATGGTTCTTTTTAATTATGGTTCATTATATAAATTTTAAAATTTAAAATTAATTTCAAAATGAAATTTGAAAAATAAAATCCAATTAAAAATTATAGGTGCACTATTAAATTTAACATTTCAATTTATTTTTTTGGTAAATTTATTTGAATTAAATATCAAAGATAAAATTAAAGAGCAAGATAGAGAGAATCAAGTGGGATCTATGGAGTGGTCTCAGACTCTCAACCATTGTGGAGAAAAAAATGGAGTGATTTAGTTGTGAGCTCAATTAATGAGGTGGAATAGAGAGATTGATTATTTAATGAACTGAAACCGCAAGAGCAGGCTTATCATTTAACATGGTCTAATGCCCACACTTTTAAAATTAAATACTCCCTCTATTTTGTTATTTATAGCACACACTTACCTAATTAAGATTTTTTTAAAATGACACTTTTTCATTTTTGACAAGATTCCTTCAATTTCATCCACACATTCTACTTTTTTACTTTTTACTTTCAATTTCATTCACTCATTTTTTTTTTTTTTTTACCTACATCCAATGATCTAACCTATTCTTTCCACGGTTGACGCCTGACGGTATATGGCCTATGGCTATGGGTACATGCATGGTAATGTCTGCTAGGAAAACGATGGGATAAAAGTGGAATATTATTATATATATTATCGTTAAAGAAAAAGATTCATCTTATTCTCCTTTTTGTTTGTCTTCTTCCTTTGCTAAGAAAACGACATTAATTAAAATTACATGTTCTGTTTTTTTAAAAAAATTACATGCTCAATTGTTCAATATATATGTGTACAAAATTGTAGTAGTCAATGTACTTTTAACACTTTAGAAAATTCTAATATATCCAGCAATATTAACTTAGTTAACTTACCTACTGGATTAGTTCTTGATGAACAATAGAACATGTAATTTTATTGATAATAGTTTGGTTGTATATTTATGACCCATAATACCATATATGTTTGGGAATGAGAACAATATTAGAAATTGAATAAACTTTAAGAACCATAAATCATTGTATAAATCTGATGTGTGAAAATTGTTAGATTAACTACGGGGCATCTTTATTCTCTTACTTAAATCCTTTGTTTTATTTTTTTTGTTTGGGTTAGTTTTATATAATAAAAAATCTTTCAAACCCCCCAACCTTATTTTCAAGCAGTGTTCGTCCCAAATAATATATTGGATTTGAAATGCCTCTATTCCCTTGAGTTCGGTCCTTATTTGTTTGCTATATTACTAAATATTGTAAGTAATTAAGGTTTATAATTTTTTCTTTGATAAACGATTAGAGTGACGAATTGAACTTCTACCACCAGCATTGCCAAAAAATTTGTTGTGTCCCTCTCCAGCTTCTTCATTGGCAGCTACCTCTTATCAAATCTGTGCATCTCTCCCTCCATCTCAATCTTGTCCTATTATGACTACTCGGTCTCGTACTGGATCATTGATATGCCTAAGTATTATTACGATGATGATATCTCCATTTTTTAAATGTTATTCTTGGTCAGAGAGACCTTCATTGTTACCATTATGCTTTAAAGGATCCAAGTTGGGGCTTCTACAATGGATGTAGAAATGACAGCCCTTCGTCATCATGATACTTGGAAGTCAGCTCGTAGCTTAATATGTGTCAATGTTTTTTGGCTTCAAATGGGTTTATTGATTGAATTACCGATCTGTAGATCAGCACAAGGATCGCGCTTGGTTGCTTAGGATCTTTCTTAACTTCCAAGATATGATTATGCTCATACGTTTAGTATTGTTATGAATGCATATACTATATATATTGTTCTCTCTCTCTCTGATGTGCAAGTGGTCTCTTCATCAGTTGGATTTCCATAATGCTTTCATGAATGATGTTCTTGACTCCTTTGTCTATATAGAGTAACTATCTAGTTATTGTGATCCTCTTCATTCTGGCTACATTTGTCGTCTTTGGAAGGCTATCTAAAGTCTCAAATAACATGTCTTAGTTTCAGCTGTGCAGATCCTTAATACTACATCTCAGATTTTTTTGTAGTTTTGCAGATACTTCTTTGTTCGTGTTCGCTCAAGGATTCTCTCTTATCTATCTAGTAGTTTATGTTGATGACATTATTTGACTGGTAATGATCGTTCTCCTATTTTTTCAGTTCATTGCTCGTTCTTACCCCAAGCTTTCCATATTCGACTTGGGCGTGCTTCAATACTTCAAAGGCTTCGAAGTCATTCCTACCTTGAATGAGCTTTTCTTAGGTTAAGCCAAATATGCTCGTGATATTTTTCATCATGCCGATATGTTTGATGGTGTACCTGTTTGCACTCCTTCTATGGCGTACTCTCAATTGCTTAATTCAATCAACGATCCTTTGGGAAATCCCACTATTTATCATTCTTCGGTTGGAATTCTTCAATATTTGATGATCACTCGTACCGATTTGTCTTAATTATGCTCTGAATACAACAAGTCAGTTCATGCATGCTCCCATTGATAACCTTATTTCTTGTCGACACTTAGATTTGGCATTATGGCCGCGACACTCTTCATTTTGAATTGAGCCCGCCCTATTTCGAGTGCTTATTCAGTTCTTGATTACTCAAACTCTAGTTGGGATCATTGTTTGGAGACTCATTGATTTACTAATGGTTATACCATTTTCCTTAGTGGTAACCTTGTTTCTTGGAATTTTAAGAAGCAACCTACATTGTCTCGATCCAGTTTAGAGCCAAAGTGTCGTGTTATGGCTAACACTATGGGTGAGTTAGTTTGGTTCATGAATGATGTCTTCATGTGTCATCTCAATAGGGCGGGGCATACCCATACCCACCCCATCACCCATGGCGGGTACAACATTTAAATCCATCCCCGCCCCATCGGGTATTATCTAAAATCCACCCCGCCTCATCACCCACTTGAGTCTCCATACCCACTTCGAATCCATTTTACTCACCACATCTATATCTCCAAAAAACACCTAAAATTTTGCTTTAAAATTAATAATATTACATTAAAAGTTTAATAATATTTTCATGAAAATATTATAAGTAAAAATGTGCATTATGGATAAAAAAATATTTTATTATATAATAAATTAGTGTGTACACAGCGGGTGTAGTGGGGCGGGGCAGGGGTGGAGCGGGTATGAACTAATATCCATACCCGACTCACTACTCATGGCGGGTATCAATTTTCATAATCATACCTGCCTCACCCCACCAAAACTACATACATACCCTCCCCATTAGGGCGGATGCGAGCCAAACCTCCACCAAAACTCGCCCCACTCCCATCTCTAGAGATGACAATAGTGCTCTCTTTCTTGCTCATAATCCATATGAGAGCCAAGAACATTGACATTGACTATCATTTTGTTCATTAGATTGTGGCTTCTATCAAGCTCAATGTTTTCAACGGTTCCCATGTGTCTTAGGATTATCAGGTTGAGGATAGTTTTATCAAAGTCTACATATACCTCGATTTGAGTTTCTTAGATCCAAACTTTGAATTGGCAATCCAACTCTCTGCTTGAGAGCTCTGCTTGAGAGAGGTAATAGAGTAATAAAGTAACTTAATATTGTAGGGTTTATTAGGGATTTCTAGAGCCTTATATTGGATATTATATAAGGAGAGCCTCCATTCTGAAATTATCCCTATTGAGAAAGGACCGCAGCTAGGTTTCGACCTGCAACTACATCAGTTTCAAATTGAAACTGATTGTAGTAATGCAAGGGACTGTGTTTTAAATCCTAATCTTGCTCCATGGGAATTGTATGAACTGGCTTGCTCTATTCATCTAATTCTGAAGAAGGTTTATGTTGGCTTTTGTTACAGAAATGCTAACCTTCCAGCTGATAAGCTTTCTAAATTTTGTTTGAAAAACAAAACTGAAACCAGGATCTTCTCTTCGGATGATCTAGATAGGGAAATTAGAGGACTCATTTCTATGGACAAAATGCAAGTAGCTTCCTTACGCATTCATGATAATTGGAATAGAAACTACTACACTAATTTCTGTTTGTAGGTACATTTTGCTGTCAAGGGCCTCAATGAGTAAAGCCAATTTTGTGCACACTCATACGAAGGAAAGCGATGGATGTTATCAAGGAAGTCAAACCTGCAACACAGATTGCAACATACCAACCAAATCCTGGCCTACAGTTAAAAATAGAGAAGGCATGTTGGAGTATTCATTCACTTTAGTTATCTACATCTATCATTCAGTTTTACTATTTAGGAAATACTTGGAAGTCTGGCCGAATGTTAACATCGACACAGGGGGTGGAGGTGGTACATTCGGGAACACTATCAATGATTTCCTAAATAGATTATGGGCTTGTTATAGACACCCATTTTGCCTTTCAAAGGTTTCTTCCTGTATAAACTCGTACTATGTCAAATCTTTTGAAGTGACGAAGATTACTACCTGGTTTGGAGAACCAAATAAATCTCTTCCCCATTAATTTGGGTTTTAATTAAAAAAAATATTATAGCACAAACTCATGTTACTAAAGATCCAGCAAGGAATAAAGATCCTCCCATAGTAACTGAGGTACTCCCTCCGTCCATTTTTTAGTGTCTTACGTCACTGTTCATCAATAGAGTTGATGTTGTTTGTATTGTAAAAATATGTAAATTTATAAATGTAAAAAATATCACATGATATACTACTACATTCATCGTAACACATATATTTAGAATATTTAATTTTCACTTATTTTTAAACATAATTTAGATATTAAAATCATAAAATTATCATTGAATAGTAATAAAAGAGGAAGTAAGACAGTTTTAGAGGGACGGAATGAGTAGCAATAATTGCTTTCTTTTTCAGATTGCTCCTAGCATAATCTGCATTTCAAGAATTCTCACGGAAGATACTACTATAAAAAATGGCTCGAGAATTAGCAGGTGATGTATAACAGTGAACTACATAAATCAGAAACACAAACCGGTGAATGCAATAACATTCAACCTGCAAATACAGGAGAAGGAAGTTGTTACCTAGTTCAGAATGAGTGACACGAAACGAAGGTGAAGATCTGAGCCTTTCCTTCAGAACTGCTGAATATCAATCAAGTTATCAGCCCAGTGCAGACATCCGATCCCCACGACAAAAGTATAGGCACAGCAATTCTTCAAGCACTCATCACCACAGTTTTCTTCTGAAGTTGAAATAACGTCGGATAAGTCTGGAACTTTTTAACATTTTTGAGCTGAAAATAGCCATCTCCTTCACCTTGTTGACCAGCAGAATTGTTTCTATGGCATTGTAAAAGTGCAACTCGTAAGCAGCCACCGGTCCAGTTACCTTTAGTCCAATCTTGCTCATCTTTGGGTTCAAAACCTTTCAAGCAAGAACAGATTGGTGAGCCCTTCGGATGACATATCACATTAGGTCCACACTTACCATACACATCACATTCACTTGCCACCATTGAAGTTGCTAGGAGCCAGTCTCTTTTGTCATTCAAGGCCTTCCCTTCAACATGCCCTGAGAAAGCCAGCTGGTAGTGCAACGACGAAGCAGTATATGCAGAGTCATAGGTAACTTATACTGTTCCAGCATTGTTTCTCATCAGATAGTTACCTTGACTTCACGCCTCAGTGCCCATTCCTAGTATTCCAATGAGTATATTGCCGTCCTAAGGACCACTCCACCAGTGCACAATCCCTCTATCCCATACAAACACTTCTGGAATGCGCAAGGGGTTAAGACCTAGAGTGAAACTTCCAGCAGATGGATCAGAATGACTTCTCCATGACGTTAGGACTTTCAACAACACCAATTTTTGACTCAGGCAGTAAAGTGTCTGTAGGATTATGAAAACTCTCCCACACTTGTTCCACTTGAGCTATCTCTCAGGACTAAGTTACCGTTATCCAGGAGTTGAGCAGTTGTTTTGCAAGGGACCTGGAGCATTGGATGTCCATAGTATCTCCTTCTTCCGTTCAAAACCATAAGATTCCCATCTTCTGAAATGGTCAAACACCCCCCGACGAATCAGTCAAAGGCCCGTCTCTGTTAGCCACCCAAACAACGGAGAATTATACATGATTCCCACATATCGGTTGGTGGTGTTTTCAGGACTGAAAAATCCCAACTTAAAAGTTCCACCTGATGAAGCTGTAAAGCTAGGATCTTGAAGGGGCTGTGTAGCTGAAATTGTGTCTCTAGACCTGAAATCATGTACATATATTGAAGCAAGGAACAACAAAAGATGCAATAAACATGGAAGACTAGTGAATCTCTTCATATGTAAGACCATGGTAAAAAATAACATCTACAATGAACAATATTAAGAGGATCGGATGTTTTCTGTTCAGTCCAGTTTGATATTCCTAATCCTGGCACATCATGGAAGAAAAAGTTTCCACTCATTTGGACCCCATAATGGAGACTCTTGCAACCTAATACGCTATAACAGCACAGAAATTTAGGTCAATAGCTCAAGGACCTGTGTGTATGTATTTACATTGTTGCCCATAATGATTGACCCACAGAACATAGCAAATTTAACAGACAACACAGAGATTAAATAAGTGAATCGTTATAACACGCCACGTATTTTACTTAATCGTGCTCTGTATTTGTACTAGTGAAATACTATTTTGTTTACTTTTTGAAGGAAAAAGAAAATGAATAGTTAATGCTGGATAATCAATAGTAATTGTAATTTTAAAATAGGAAATTAGATTATGTTAAAATGAACCTAATTAAATTCTAATGAAGGTGGTGGTGGCGGCGGCGGCAGCGGTGGTGGCGCCGCCGGTGGTAGTGGTGTTCCTCGGTCTCCTTTTTCCTCTGTTCTCATCCCGTGGCGGCCGTTTTGCTCCATTCTCTTCGCGCCGACAAACCCACCCCAGCTCTGCATCCGGATCTTCGCCACCCCTCGGTCTCAGCTCCCGGTCATCGTTGGCGTTTCATGGTTCTATGGCACTTTCGCCTTTCCCACTTTTTCGGTCACCTGACTCGGTGGAGCTGAAACCCGGTTCATTTCTACCGGATCGCTTGGCCGGGTCGTGGTTCCTGGTTCGCATTTCCGGGTCGCGACTCCTGGTTCGCGTGGCGGGTTCTCATTTGTGGCCCAGATTTCATTCTCTTTTTTTCACCCAATTCGGTTCTCATTCCTTTGCTTCGGTTCTCATTTCCTCAACTCCCATCTCCCCGTATTCAATGTTATTTATTCCAAAAATTGTATGAAAAATGTCTATAAAAGAGGCTCTAAAAATGCTGATGTAGTAAAAATCTTTCACTTATTACTCTCAATTTGGGTGGTAAAAACTCCATGTGTTATGAGGTATTTTTTAATTTAATTTTTATATTATTGACTTATTAGTTGTTTAAATAGAATCTCAGGTTTCAATTAATCAGTAACATATGTGATCATTTATTTTAATTTTAAATGTAGGTACATAGCATGTCATTATGTGTGCATTGCTCTATTTATTTATGAAAATTTGGTTATAGATTTCGTTATTAAAAGATCATTATGGGTTAATTTATAGTTAAAATAAAATTATGTCAATAATATACAAGAAGTGATTATATGTGTAGGTGTTTCCTGTCATTTGTAAGATTGATTTTTACATAACAAATATTGTAATTTGTCTTTAGTTGTGAAATTTATGTTAAGTGATCATAAATTAGAAGAAGAGATCATAAAATGTGTTTGTGTTTGTTTCCATTATGTATTTATTAGTAATAGAATGGTTATGCTGCGTGATTTAGGGTTGGAGTAATAATTTTTGTGAAAAAGTTGGCAGCCTATTATGACATATAACAAATGTTGCTGCTAATGATGATGTAAAAAATTTGTGTGCGGTTATACTAATTTCCATGAACCGTTTTGATAAATAAAATATTAATTTTATAACTAAGTAATAGAACTGTGTAGGTGTCTTATACTCTCTCCGTCCCGCCAGTTTTGGCCTATTTTTTTGTCAACTTTCTCAGACCATGTTTGACCATCAATAACATTAGCTACGCATATTAATGGTACATTAAAATTTGATATATAGAAACTACGTCTAACAATATCTCACATGACGATATTAGAGTCTATATACTAATTGAAATTTATGGTCAAACATGGTCTGAGAAAATTGACAAAAAAATAGGCCAAAACTGGCGGGACGGAAGGAGTATATTTTTTAGCGAAGTGTATATATAACCCTACATAATTCACGAAAGTGCACATATAACCTTGTGATAATTGAAAGTGCAAATATAACCCTAAATAGTTAGTGTATGTGCACGTATAATCTTTTCTGGCAGTTTAATGTCAGAATTCAGTGAAAGGATTATTTTACCCCTCTAAAACTAATAATATATATGTGAAATGTCTATAATACCCCCAAACTCTAATTTTTCTTTTCTCTTTACTCGCTCAAACCCCGTTTCTTTTCTCCACCCAATACTGTTCTCCTTTCTCCCCGATACTACAGATGTGGGAACTGTATTGAAATCTCATATGGATACAGAATTCCCATCGAGAGGGGCCCGGTTCAAGTGGGCCCCATCCCAGTGGTACCTCCAGGCGGCGCCGGACTCGCGGACAAAAATTGGGATTATTTCTTTAGTCGCTTTTCAGGTGAGGAAGAAAGTGTCGGCGCGGTGGTGCTGAAACGGTTGCTCTGTTGGTTGGTTATTGACTAGGGCATATATTATCGTTCAGTTCAGGTGGATTGGTTCACCGCGGAGGCGGGAAATGTATTGAATCAAAAGGAATCGGGTGGCACCGACGGTGGTACTCCCTCTGTATGTCTCAGGAAATACGGTGACAAGAAATATGAATATAAAAGTAAAAGAGACACTCCCTCTGTCCCAACTCAAATTTTATAGATTTTTTTCCAATCCAGTTTGTCGAAGTTTGACTATATATTTGAATAGGTATATAACAAATAATATTATCGGATGAGATATAATTAAATTTATCGTAACATGAATTTTTCAAATATTCTTTTTTTATATTGCCGTTATCATACATAATTACATTCAAATATGCTTATTAGAAACAGTAAAAAAAATATTTGAAATTTGAAATGGAACGGATGAGGATGAGTAGGCTTGAGTGTGATGGTACTCTTGTCGAGGGATGAACATAGCACAAGCTGTGATAGTAGTAGTATGATGCTAAGTGGTTTGTCCCTTCCTCATTCTTGTACACTAGATGATTAGTAGTTTCCAAAAATTCTGATAAATTGGAAGATTAACATCATTCCCCACCCCACCCACAAAGTCAGCACGAATCATGCATTCAGCAGATTCATATATCAAAATAAAAGTACGTTTTGAATACTCCCTCTGTTCCGGATTAAATTGCACCGAATGTTTTATATATTCGTCAAGAAATTTGTCTAACCATTATTATGTTTAACTATGTATAATAACGGTAAATAAAAAATTACTTTCAAAAAAGTTATGACGAATCTAACAATATCACATACGATAATTTTATTGTTTATATCTATTCAAATATGTAATTAAAATTTGACAGTAAATAGTGATATAAAGTGAAGTGTACAGTTTGAATTGGGACTGAGGGAATAAGTTGTCATTCTTGCTCTCTATAGTGTTTATGTATGTGCGTCTCTTTACACCCTCCAAAAGGCGCCTATCTCATGTTTAATATTGTTGTGTCCTAACCTAAACAACCTGTTCTCGTTGCCCAAAGGTGACCCAAAACCTCCTTCAAAAATAATTTTGTGGACTACGTAAATAGTTTCGAAACAGCTATTTCCTGAGTGCGATTCATCTCGCACTATCATACCGTCCGTACATTATGGCAATTAAGGACCACTACCAGGTACAAACAGATTTTCCCGTATCTAAGAGAGGAATGTAAATGAGTGGAGCAAATTCATACACTCCCTCCCTCAAGTTCTCTAACATTGGCACACTTTTTTTTTGTGATAATTTTTTAATATTGGCACACTTCTTTTTTTGGGAAATACTAGATTGTTTTCATCCACTCATTTTACTTTTTACCATTTCAATGAATTCTCAACCACTAATTATACCTTCCTAAATTCTTGTGCCAAAAGCAATGGTGACAATGTTAAAGAACCGGAGGGAGTATGAATTAAAGACCTGCTACATTAAGGAAATGTCCGTACAAAAGAAGTGATAAGAGGTTCAATAACATAGTACCATTTCACAAAATAACCAATTCAGTAGATGGTATCTGTGCTCTGTAATACTGATTATTCTTTCTACCCGCTTTCCCGGACTTTACCATTCAAGGTTTACAGTTTGATAGTATTCTACTCAAGTCCCAACATTCATTATTCTTCAGCTAAGTGAGTAAACGGGACTAGTAATCACAAAAACAGCTTTCTGGGGTTTAAGAATCTCTTAATTCTTCTGCTAACTTTATGGTACCACTACAAATTGAGAAGATGGTCTCTGTACTGATTGTTCTTCAAGACAACTTGACCTGAATTTAGTGTCCAAGGTTTACAAATTAATCAGTATTTTACCCATGTCCTAAAGTCCCTTATTATCCGCGGCTTGGTGAGGTACAGGACTATCAATCACAAAAACAGCTCTCTGAGGTTCAAAAACCTCTTAGATTTCTGATAGCTATATAGAAAAAATCCCACTAGTTTTACACTAGGGAGCATAAGGAGGTAAAAATTGCAGTTGCAGTTTGCTATAAATAAGCATTGTTGTAGTGATTCCATGAAAGCAGGGGCATTCAATGTAAATTTCAATATCAAGCAGGAAGTAGAAAAGTTAGGATGGATTTCTAACTCATTTTGTGAGCAAATAAACTAGGTATATGTTGACCAAACTACACAAATATTGTAGCAGTAAAACTTCAACTTATCAAAGATTAAATCTTCAAAAATTGTAGGCAGTCAAAATAATGAATAAAGATAATCCCATACGTTGTAACATGTCAGTGTATGCAATCAAATTCTTGTATTTTAAAAAAAAAAGTTAGAGCACATGGAACTACCTCAAATCCTGAACTATCATATTGCCTCCTCTTTTCAGGATCTGATAAGATACTATAAGAATATGCAACTTCCTTGAAAAGCTCCGAAGCTTCAGGATTGCTAGCATTTTTATCAGGGTGGTACCTGAGAATTGCTCAAACATATCAGTAACAAGACCCATGTATTATACAAAGAGAACATTACTCCATCCATCTTCATAAATTCACAATATGTTTTCATTCTGTTATTGATGAATGTGTATTCATGCTCGGAAGTATACACCAACAACCAAATACAGCAAACCATTTTCTCCGACAACTGAATCACCAAACGGACTGATAATATCACTCACTAAATTAACCGTTAAAAGTTAAAATCTAATATGTCCTCGAAAATTCCAAATTCATAAAAACAACTATACAGCTTAAAGCAAATCTACAGGCTCAATCCACTCTGAATAACTAGAAAACAAATTTGCAGGCTCCCTCACATTTAAATTCACAGCAAAAACATTAGAATATAATGTCAACACCACAAAATTCAAGAGAGAGGGCTACTTACTTGAGAGCAAGCTTTCTGTAGGCAGTTTTAATCTCCTGATCGGAGGAATCCCTAGACACAGACAACACCACATAGGGGTCCCTCCTCATCGCCGGAGCTGACGAACCCTCCATTTTCGAACTAGCCATTCACTCTGCTTGTACAGTAGTCTCTGAAGAATTTCAATAAATACTTTGTCTACAAAACCACAGACAACGAGAATCGATATCTCCCACACAGATTGCAAAACCCTTTTAAAAATTGCTGATAAAACTGCAAGAAACGAAAACAATCATGGGTTTTGTCCCAAAAATCGGAGCTCTTTTTGGATCTCTCAAACGTTGAAATTCGATAAAAACGCAAAGAATACAACGAAGATCTACAAGCAAAATTTGAATGGCAGAATCCAGAGGAACAATTATTATCACCTGAGGTATGACGAAGTTCTAGCTTTCCACACGGATTTTTTTTACCAAGCTAATAAAGCTCCATGGGGGAAAATGTAATGGCGTCAAAGCGCTCTGTTCTGTTCTTTCTTTCCAAAGTACGTGCTGTTTATGCTACTCCGTACTTTTATTTATTTGTATTATTTTTTGGGGATTAAATATTTATATTCTACTTATGAACAAAATGTAATTTTCAAGGGAAAAAGACAAAGTATAACAGTTACTGGACAAGGAAATATTTAGAAAATATGCAAATGCAATATTTAGGAATTCGGAAAATCTTATCTTTGACAGACCATCTCTAAGAGTAGATTAACTTTTTAGTTTGTAGTTAAATTCCATGTAGTTTTAGTAGAGATAGTCTCAGAAATTGCCATAAGTTTATGGCCAATCTACTGTAATTTCTATCTTAAATATTATATTTTTATAAAATTTAAATATTTTATTTTAAATATTAAAAAAAGTAATAATTTATATTTGAATGTGACATGTATAAATATGAGTCCGTCTCTTGAAAGACGGTCTTTCCATAAGTCATGGAAAGACCAAGGTTTAAAGTGTAAATTAGAAG
>JAULKJ010000014.1:5534730-5549092 GCA_032355405.1 Rubia balearica
GGTAACTAATGCTGACTTTTGAATCATGTTTGTGTTGCACTCTTTTGGCTTTTGAAGTAAACGTGTAAGTAGACAATGCACGTGTTTACACAGCAACATATTCCATTATTTTTAAAGACATTTTTATGCAATATTAAGAAAAATCCCCAAATGTGATGTTTATTGCGCCTTCAAGATCACATTCTTATCATAAGGTACTAATGGCTACTTGGCTACCCGCACAAATCATATAAAGAGAGTAGTGATTCAGCTTCCACCTAACAAGAAATTGAATTCATGTACAAGTACTACCCTCCAATGGTTTAAACACATGGTTGCAGATTAAGATTGACTAAAAAAGACAACATTGTAAGCATCATACAAGGCCACAAGAGTGGGTAAGCATTTAGGCCTAGGATACAGCAACAAACAGTTTTCTTTCAGCCCAACAGTCCATAGTGCACAACATAAAAGGAGTTGGCACTCAGATAGACTAATTGGCTCACAACAAATGACACATAACAACCCCCACCGATTCATATAGCCACATCAAGCACATATATCCAGCAGAAAATAAGAAAACCTGTCAGCAGCTAATTAGATATGAGGACAGGGTCCAGGTTTTAAATCAATGACCCAGTTCCTCATAGAGTTGAACATAGAGCTTTTTTCATATTCCTTCCACGCTGGGGGTGATGTATCATTAGAATAATCAATCACCCTCAACTGCGGAGGTATCCATTGTCCATAAATAATCGAGCTTGCAAGAGTTAAGGCAACAAATTAAAATATTAGTTATGTGTTAAAAAATGAATGTTAATAGTTATTTTAAGCCATGAAATGTTTTACAATGTTAACTGACAAACTTTAAGATATAGGACCATAGAAAACAATTTTTACCACCTTCGATGTAGGCGAGTCCCTAGTTTCAGTAGGGACATCATACATCACCATCTCAACCATTAATCTGGCGGCATCGGATCCCTCTTTGTAAGCAATATTACCCTAAACTCAAATCAAACAAAAGAGGAGAAAATTGTAGGTTAGTTTCATTTAAAAAAAAAGAAGACAAAAAGACTCACAATCAGCAACCCATATGACAAAACACAACCATGTAAAATTAAAGTGATACATGGAGACAGTGATAAATGGTCCCAACTCACAATTGTTTAAACATGTTCAAAGCACTTGCACAAATTGAATAAATGGATACAGTAATACAGTAGGACACCATATTTGAAACCATATTTTCCCTCCGTCCCAACTAGATTTGCACTGCAATCATTATCAAGTTGTTCAAGAAACATGTTTGACCATTAATATCTCTGCCCACTTATAATAACGGAAAATAAAGAGTTGATATTTAGGAACTACTTGTTACGACGCATTGAAAAATATTACATACGATACTATTATTGTTCATAAATTTAATCAAATATGCGGTCAAATTTTGATAAAGAATAGTGTCAAAAAAAGTAGAAGTGCAAATAGAGCTGGGGCAGAGGGAGTAAATAGACTTCCATTTCAATTTCAAAAGAACAATAAGAAATAAAAAAAGAGCACCTAATGGTTACAGTGTACTATGAGGATTGATAACAGTAGAAAAAATGCAGAACTGTATCCAAATTATCTCAAACCAGACTAATTTTTTTTAACACAATATTCATCAAACTATTTTGAAAAACCAACAAAGAGAAGACATGATAAAGTATCATACCCATCGCTATCACTGATCGTTGCTACCGTGGAGGAGGATTCTCCGGTGGCATCATGTTCAGTTATTCCATCACGCTCCGCCTTGCATACCTAGCATAAATGATGGTCGATGGCTACACAGGGCGACCGAGACCGCCTCAGATCTGGTGTTTCTCAGCCACCATGCGCCACTTCGTAGGTTGACACACTTTTGTTGCTCCGAATAAACTCTTTCTTGGCGGCGGAAATCACATTTTGTGGGTCATTATCTTCCGTATCCGGCACTATACCAAGATTACGAGCTATGATTTTGGAGAATAAGTATTCATCGGTCTTATCTAGTAGCTGAGGGTCTACGAAGAGGTCAGGATCATCCATAGACGTTGAAGCCTCGCCAGAAAAAGGCTGGGTGGTCTTATTGAAGGATGGTTCCTCAACAATTCAATCGGGATTCAATTCCTTAAGGGGAATTGGGGGGGATGATTCTGAACAAGAATCTGTAAAGGGTTTCAAATTTGGATTGTACATGGAATTAAGCAAAGAGGAGGATGGAAGAAACAAAGAGGAATTCAGATTTAGGGTTTCATTGGGCAGATGGAGTAATGAATGGTGGGATAAGAATGAGAGTGGGATGGGTATTTCTAGGGGCTGACGCGCACACACAGTCTATAACTTTCATTAATCCTATTTCTTTTGTGTATCGAAGATAAAAAATAACAACAATTTTTTGATTTATATACTTTATTTAAATTTTAAATTAATAATATGAAATAATTTTATTCGTTGTTAAAAATTAGGCAGTATTAATTGTCTTAACTTTGCAACCTTTATTGAAGTAATTTTTCCCATTATATATTGATGTATGTATTTTACTCTCTGTCATATGTTTGTATTCCTAACATGGGCGGTGGAGAATTCTGGAAGGGGAATAAATTCAGAAGGTAGTGGAAGGTTATGAAAAGTTGGAAGTCGGAATGTTTGAATTTTTGGTTTAAAAAATTGGATGAATTAAATTAGGTATATTGGATGGGCTTAATTATTATGAAAACTTTATTTTGGTTCTAATGTGATGAATTAATTTATACCCAAACAAGATTTTGTAAGGGTGAAACGGTAATTTTTGGCCCAAAATGCATGCTGAAAATGGAATGAAAAAAACATGTTATTTCTATTGGGACAGACTAAAATGGAAAGTATGCCAATAATTGTGGGACAGAGATAGTATTATTCATATTTCTATGTTTTATATGTTTGCATATTAAATTTGTTAAGGTAACAGTTCATGACGGTATTAGTATGTGTTTATGACTTATGTATATTGCAATAGACAATTTAAATACATGCTATAATAATGTATGTTTATGATTCTTATTGCTTGTATGTAATTCATGGTCTTGAAGTTGTTATTAATTAAGTTTTAACCGTTTACTGAATTTGATTAATAATAAGTATTGATATGGTATATTTGTCTGGTAGGTATACCTTTCAAGAATGAAATTGAATGAACTTGAGAACTGGTGATCAATGTGTGAAATTGATGTGTGGAAATTGTTAGATGCACTGTCTTTATTCTCTAGATTAAATCCATTGTTTTATTATTCTTGTTTAAAGTAATTTAAAATAAACAGATTTTCCACGGCACCCTTGTTACTGTATTTTGAAATTGGTGAAATTGTGTGTTTACTTGTAAAATCAAATATATTTCCTTGGGTTTGATCCTTACTTGTCTTCTAGTATATTATATATTCTATGTTTTTATTGTTTTTAATATTTTTAAATTATAGCTTGATAAGACTAACACGAATAGGAAAAAAGACCTATGTCAAATTTAGCGCTGCTGTCGGGGAATAATTACTTTATTTCATATTTTGTTTACTGTTTTACCAGTTTTGTTACTGTGAGCCTTCTATGGTTCATTCTTGTGCTACTAATAAGAAGTTTGTGAGTTTTGATCAAGAGATAGAGAGGACAATTTCAAGCATTAGGAAAATCGTAAGAAGATCCTACCCGTTGAGATGAATGACTGTACATTTAGGCAATTCACTACCCTGAATTTCAAGCAGCAACCCCTCGCGGTACAAATGCTTGAGGCCCAGGAAGCCATGATTTTGAGTTGAAATATTTCTTAATTCACTTGTTTCCAAGCTCTCATGGTTTTGTAAGGGGGGAGTTATGAACAAGCATATTGCTGAGTCTCATGTCGTCCGCAAGAGCATGACCCAGAAAGGAGTCGCGAAGTACCAAATCAAACCGTAAGCCTTTCCTTTTTTTGTTGGAGGATTCAGCCAAATAATGATTTTACTATTTGGCATCAGGCAACATTACAACTTGGCAAAGATGAAGCAAGTCTTCCTCGAGAAGTACTTCCCTGCGCAAAAGTTGAACAATGTGAAGAAGAGCATAAGCAACTTTGACCAACAACTTTGCGGGAATCTCCATGAGTATTATGAGAATTTTAAGAGGCTCTGCGCAATTTTCCCATATTATATCTACTCAGAGTGCAATTTACTTCTCTATTGTAAATGCCGCATATGAAGGTAATATTTTGAGCAATACGCCCGATGAAGCCTACCAGATGTTCCCGAAATTGGCGGAAAGATTGAGTCAATTCAAAAAGAGAAGCAATACCCAAGGCTTGAACGTCGTGTTGAGTATAAAATTGATACCATAGTCAGATTTTTTGAATTGGATTAATGGTGGCTAAGTTAGTGATATAGAAAGTCGTCACTCATTTGTTTTATCATGTGGAGTTTGTGGTGATTTGACTCATCATGCGAATGTTTGTCCACAAGTTCAAGAACCTGTCGTTGAGTTAAATATTGTTTTTGGACAAACCTCAAGGGAAAATATATGATCCCTATCCAAATACTTACAATATTGCATAGAGGAATCATCCCAATTTGAGATATGGAAATCTGCAAGTGCAGAATCAATTCCAACAACAAGAGAGGCCACCAATCCAAGATCGTAAGTGTAGAATAAAAACTCGAAGATGTCGCTAGAAGATATGGTTAAATCCATCGCTCAAAAGCCAGATTAAATTTGGAAAGAGACAAGAGCTAGCATTCAAAATCTTGAAAGTCAAGATGGTCAGATTTCTAAAAAATGTAGCATATTGGAAGTTAAGCATTTGGGAAAATTACTGTCTCAAATGATGTTTAATCCGGATGAGAATGTGAGTGTTGTGATTCTAAGAAATGGGAGTGTGTCTTCTGACATGCGGCTTGTCCATAACCCTATAGTTAGACCAAGGACCTATTTTCAATTGTGAAATTTAGAAAAATATAAACTCTGACATGGGGCTCTCCACCTCCATCTTGTACCTCACGCCCAGATTATCCCTAGCGAGTAGAGAAGACGAGCACCATTCCCATGGAATCGAAGAGGAAGATGAAATGGTAGATCTACGTGATCTCTTTCCACATCGAATCAATTTGATTCTCCTTCAACGCAATTCGGTTGAGGTTTAGCTCTCTATTGCTTCATGAGGAGCTGGTGAGACGATATTTTCCCAATCCGGTGGAGCGATTGCCTTTTCCCACGTTAGTGCTGCTGCTTCAAAGTCAAATTTAGTAAAATTTAACCATTAATATAAATTTACATATATATATGATAAAATATCATATGAGATATTGTTAGATTCATCTTAACATCTATTGTCTAAATATAAACTTTTTATGCTGAATTAGTATACGTAACAGGAGATATTGACGGTCAAAGATGATCATTGGAGACCGTGAAAAAGTAAAGAGGCCAAAAGTAATGGGACGGAGGGAGTATGCCAGTGGAGCTAGAGTATTATGATGTGAACCTTTATGCATGCGTTAACCGATACATTTGACACATTTATTATCATCTTTTATTTGGTTATTTCTAGTTTTAGTTAGGTTTACACGAAAAATGGTTTAGACGGTCATTATTGGTTTTCTTGTCCAAATTTCGAGTTTTGTAGGCTTAACTGAAGCTAATAGACAGTATATTCACGGGCACCTAGACCTTCCTCTATGATCTTATTAGTAGGTTGCTCTTTAGTAATTTTTCATCATCATTTTGTAGAAGGCCATCCGTGAGAGTGGTAGAAGATATATGAAGGTCATTCACAAGGATAGAAGAAGATATCGAAGGTCATTCGCAAGTATGGTAGTAAATTGAAGGCCATATACTCCAAAGAGTGGTAGTAGATGGAATTGAGCCAGAGAAAGGCGGATTTGAAGTTCAAAAAGGCCAAGAAAAAAAGTAGAGGAATTGTAGTCCGGGAGTTGCACGGAGTTTGTGGAACGATCTGAGAAGAATCAGCCTTTGTGGGTGGTACCATTGGATTTTTTTCTCGACCACTATAAAATCGACTACATGAACTCTTAAATCGAATCAGCGGTTCATCCGTAGTGGAGAGAAAAAATTAGTCAGCCAACCGGCCGACATAGTTCGTGCACGAGGAAAAAATCATCCGCGCAGGCCCGTGCAAAGTAGCTTGCATGACCCATGCAAATTTACACGAGTCATGCACGTCCATGCGGACCATTGCACCAGACTCCAATTTCACCTCAAAATGGCTAAGTATTGACACAGACCGCTCTGTTTTATAGGGCTCGTGTCGTTCCTAGTCTCAAATGACACTTCCAGCCGATAGGCCACTCCAAACGATAGGGGGTGCACGAATCAGAAATTCTATAAGAAACATCAGCCTATGGCCCGTGCAGGTCCGTGCGTCCTGCCTTGAATGAAGCTACACGGTCCATGTCAGTTTGTGGGGCCCGCATCGCACAAGAATGCACGAACTGTGGCGTGGCGCACATGCTATTTTACACGGACCTACATGGACCGTGTCGCTTGCCACTGGCCGTGTAAATTGCATCTGCTAGGGTTTTTTGGCCATTTTTAGGTCTTTTTCAAGGCCCAATTCTCTACTACTACATATATGAACCTTTGTTTATTAGAGTTTAAGTTTATGCCCATTTTTCATCTTTAAGAGTAGGCTAGAGAGAGAAAACACTCTTCTTTTCTCTAGGTTCTTTTTCTTTATTCTCTTTATTTTTCTTTTGCCCAAAAATGTTGAATCCAATGAAATGCCTGGGTTCAATGCTTAGAGAGTAATTAATTAACTTGGGGATCATACTTGTTTTCATGTATTAATGTCTATTTTGTGAGATTTCTTAGATCTATCTATTTTTATGTATTTTGTGATCATTATGTTGGCTTGTTCTTCATATTCTTATGAACTGCATGATTGTCACAACTAGTTAGCACACACCATAGTCTACTTTCATGTTGACGCACTATTGATACCCCCCGGGGAAGGAAACCTAAATGCACTTGGGGGTAACGATGGGTCCAGATTCACATGGGTGTGTGCACAAAGGTTGCCGAGTTAACGTTACGATCGACCTATGGTTGCTAGTAGAGATAGCTAAAGTAGAACACTAAGGTTAGTTTTGCAACCCAAGAGCCATCGATAAGGTGCTTCTCCCCTTTGAATTTTTTGACCTTGGGAGAAGCATTCGTGTTGCAATTCCCGGGATGCAATCGTATGGGGGAGACTCAAATTTGTACGGCATGCAGGGCTGTCGTTTCACTCCTCTAATTGCGGAGGCGGTGCCAATGGAAAATTTCATGTGCACTCTATGTGACTGGTATGAGCATGCGTTGACCATCGACTACACCACGTGTTAGTGTCACAAACAATATAATAGGTTCATAGTTCTTGTATGTGATGAAATCAAGGATCGAAATGACATTAATCATGTTACGCAAATGTTTCTCAAGTGCTAGTTTATATAGTTTATTCTCGTGATCAATTGCATGCTAGCAGTTTTAGTAAAATCCCTCCCAATGCTTGTTTTACCAACGCAGATTATTCCTAACAAGTTGTCGGATTGACGATCCGATCACGGTTGTGTGTAGTTGATTATCAGATTCCTAACATCTCTGTGGATGACCCCTGTACTTGCCACTATCTACCAATCTTGGTAGTATAGCAGTAGGAATAGGAGCAACAATAAAAATTTCATCTTTGATCCATAATAGTCCTCCTCTCAGTTCAGTTAGTGGATCTTCCATGATTGATTAAGCGACGCCGGAAGGGGGCGGGTCATATTAGTTGGCTCCATTGTTCATATGTCCACCCCCCTGTGAGAATTGGTTCACCAGAATACTAACAAACTAATACTCTATATTAGTAAATAAATGCATTTTTAAATTTAAAATAAAAAATAACAATAAATGGAAAAAAGTAAACAAATGCAACATATAAGTAAATAAATACAATTCATAATTAAACATGAACAATCAAGAACAAACGAAAACAAAAAATTCATACGCAATACAAATAACATGTAACTGATGAATATTGACATATGTAATATATTAGTAAACAAATACAGTTTTTAATTCAAAATGAACAATAAAAAATAAATGAAAATAAAAATTTATACACAGTACAACTAATTAGTAAAAACTTAATACTAACAAATGCATTTTCTTATTTAAAATTAACAATCAATAACAAATGAAAATGAAAAATCATATACAATATTACTCTACAACTAACTATTACACACTGAATACTATCAGATGCAACATATAAATAAATGCATACTCTCTCCGTCCCAGGTTAAATTGCACGGAATCTTTTTCACACTAATAAAAAAACTTGTCTAACGTTAATATATTTAATTACGTATAATAGCAACAAACAAAAAGTTACTTTTGAGAAACTACTTGTTACGACGAAACCAACAATATCACATGCCATAATATAGTTGTTTATATATCTACTAACATGTGCGGTCAAAGTTGGACAGTAAATAGTGATATAAAGTGATGTCACAGTTTAAAACATTGATTTGTTGTGTTTCACGGAGGCTCAATACTACTTCATTTTTCCGCTTTATATCTTCTAAATGCCTAAAAACTTCTCAAAAATACAAAAACATTCCTACCTAGTTAACATAAGTGCCAATATAACCTTTTGATAAATGAAAGGGCGGATATAACCCTACCTAGTTGATGTAAGTGCAATTTTATCCATTCTGGCAGTTGAAGGCCGGATTCAATGGAAAAATTAATTTTACCCCTACTTAAAAAATAATTTTAAAACTGAAAAAATATAAAGACCATAATGCCCCCAGGCTCATTAACTCACCCTTTGTCTTCTATTCCCTTCTAACCCAGGACTATCGTTTTTCTCCCCACCCTACTCTCAAACAAAAACCCTCGCACGCTACTTATCTTCCCAGACCATACTTTGTTCTCCGGCGTTGCAGCGGTTGATTCAGGCAAAATCGGTGGCGCTTCGGTGAGTGACCTGGTGGGGCTCGTATTTTTCCTTTGCAACCCCTACTCTCGAAAATGGACCCTTTTCACACGTTACTGTACATTAGGCCCGATTCTCTGTTCATCAACGTTGTAGTGGTGGATTTTGGCGGCTTAGGTGGTGCTTCGACGAGTTCGACGGGGTGGTGGCGCTTTAGAATTCACAAAATCGAAAAATAATTTCCCTCTGAATTCAAAAGTAGTGTTCAACTAAGGAATTGGGTTACCTTGACTAGCGGACGACAAATTACATTCTCTAGAACGTGGGTTAGGACTTCTGGAGATGAGTTTCACAACAAGGGGTTGACGGACGTCGGCGGCGGAGCTTGTACACGGCAATGGAGTGATGGGGAGACCAAAAGCGATGGCCTTTTTATGAAACCTAGGAGAGAAGGTGAAAAAAAGAAAATTTTGAACCAAATAATACTTAAAACCAAATTGCAGGTGGGGTCTAAGACATTAAAGGGTAAGTTTTTCAATTCAAATTCAGATTTTAACACTAAGAGTATTTTGGATATTTTATATACAGTCAATACCAGAAAATGGAAGTCAATGTCGGAAATGAGATCTGAGGATTATATTGGCACTTACATTAACTAGTTGGGGTTATTTTTGCAATAAAAATTATATGAGGGTTATAATGGTATTTAGTCAAGTAAGTAAGGTTATATTGGTATATACCCCTATATTATGGTGATATCAAAACAAACAAACAAATCTATAAGATTCAAAACTCAGCTCTTCTCTAAACTAGAGATCTTATGACGCAGTCAGAATATCAAAGAGATTCGCAAGCACGAATCTTGAAGAACAATTAAGGTCTGCAAGTGCAAACCTTAGGTTTTGGTTCTGGAATCCATCAGAGAGAGAAAAACAATCTCAAATATATTATTATGAATGAATGAATAAAATATCCGAACATGAGCTTTTTAAATACTAAAAGGAAAAATAATAAAAAAAGGAAATTTTGAAACTAATTTCCAAAATTAAAATAAAATCGGAAAACATTTGAAAAATAGTAAATTGCGATTTTGAGGCCTTAAACGATCTCAAATGGTGATTCTGGCTACTGTCCCGGTCAGGAACTTTGATTGTCTCATCGAGATGGTTCCAACGCATTCGCCTCGCCTTATTTTGACTCCGAATGCAAAATTTACGTTCAAAACCGTATCGAACCTTTACGGCGATCCATCGCTTCTTCAATTTTCATCGCCATTCGCCCTGCATCAGCTTATGCTACAAAAGGTTTATTAGGAAAAATCTAAATACATGTTCGAAAATACTAAATGCGGGTAAATTTAATGAAAAATTTACTATATTATCCTTAGTTAGTTTTAATATTAATCAAGTTTTAATTATTTAAAATTAAATAATTAAGGGTAATATATTACCTCCATTTTGTTGGATGTGGCACAATAGTATTAGGTGCTTGGATTTAGCTGAATGAAATGAGTTGATGAAATAGAAATGAAACATTTGAATGAGTGGATGAAATTAAAGGAATCTTGTCATAAAAGAAAAGTGTGTCAAATCCACAAAAACAACCGGAAAAGGAAAGTGTGTCACATCCAATGAAACAGAAGGAGTAGTAAATTCATTATCAAATTTACCTGCATTTAGAATTTCCCAATCTGTACTTAGATTTAGTGCTTTTAAATCTGGAAACAAGAGCAGTGACGTCACATTATTTAACAAAGTTCACCAAACCGTCCATATGCTATAATTTTCTCTCCAAAACGCTGTTAATCAACAACAGAAGCTCGCCAACCTCGTCTTCGTTCTTCTACTAATAAACAACAGAATCTCGCAGACCTTATATTCATTTCGCCGGGGAAGATCGATAGCGGTCAGGCACAACACACATCCGCAATGTTTGATGCGCACTCCTATCTGATGGTAGTGGCGGAAGGTTTTCCGGTGGTGTTGGCAGAGGGAACGAGAGCGAGGACGTGATTTTTGTCTTCTTAGATCTTCTTTCAGTTTTTTTGTTAATTACAAAATAAATCTTATTTTATAAAATGGTCTCTGACCTGTTCATACTACTGCATTTCTTGAAACTTTCTTTAGACATGGAAAGAGAGTCCAGATTACCCCGATATCATAAACTAACTCACTATCCATTTGACGGTTCCACGAGGATGAACTTGTATACCTAGTTAAATGTTAAAATTTTAGAATGTAAGTTACTACAACAATGATTCACTAATTAATTAGTAAATAATTTATTGGTGTAAATTGATTAATGAATTATTTAAAAAATAGTAATGACCCAATAAATTAAAATGAATTTTATGAATTTAACCCATTGAAACCTAAGAGATAACCCAACCTATTTATTTTATTATTCAACTTATTTTGATCTATTGGTAAATGGGTATGTTGGATTGCATGTCTTTAATTGGATTGGACGATGAATGGGTTGATCCACCTCACTAATTTAACACCCCTAGACCTAAGGTATCTAAGACTATGTTTATCCATGACCCAACCCAACAAAAAATTTAATTAAATATTATATCTCTCTCATCCACCTACACAACCTTTCATCCAACCAATTTATTTCTTTTTGAAAGGTTTATCAATGACCCAACCCAACCAAAAATTTCAACTCTTTAAATATTATTTTAATATGAAATATAAATAGTATCTTCTCCAATTATTAATTAAATATTGTAATAATTAAATATTAATATTTTCGAATTTATTAAATAAATTTTGGATAATTAGAAATATAATAGTTTAGCCATTAAAAAAATTTCATTTGCAACACTTCAATACCAAATTTTAAAATACATCAAATTACACTACAAGACATGATTTGAATTCAAAATAAAAAACACACAAAAATTACATAGGAAAAACATAAAGAAGAATTTTGTAGAGCAATTTTAAGAGCTATTATTGTGGCCAAATATTTCCCATATGTGCTCAATCAAATCACTTTTGAGAGCGGTGTGAGCTTCTCTATTGCGAAGTTGTGATCTGTTAACCATGTATGCAGCTAGCCGTGTCCCTTGAGTCGAGAATTGTAAAAAATTTCCATCTCCATCCTCAACTCTATTTCTTGTATGAGGTTGTCCATTAGTGGATAGATAGTATGGAATCAGTAGTATGGAATAGTTTTCATCCATGGAAGAAAATAGTATTCGTGTTAATCCTATTGATAAATGATTAATACAAATTATAAAAATGGAGAGAGTTTTTTTTAAAAAGAAGAGATATATGGACTTATGCATTGAACTATGACAATATTGGTATCTATTTATGGAGAATGAAAAACATTTTTTCCATTTAATTTTATTCCGATTTGTTTTGAAAAAATATATAAATCATATATATAGATAAGAAGATAAAAGAATTAGATTTAGTATATTTTGAGCTGATAGGCTTGGGACATGTGGCATCCACCATGCCCAACCTCTCCATTGTGCAAAGATCAAAATTGACCCGTGTGTTCTCTTGATTGGACCATCACTTTTGACTTTCCCATTTTTATAAATTGTCAAACCTGATGACCGCATGTCTGCGGTTACCAATAAACCAAGCCTTATTGATCTCCTTGGAAGTGGGAAAATTAGAGCCTAAATTGGCCTCACGTCCAATGCCCCCTTCAACATAACACCATTTTATAGTTAGAATCGTTAATAAAATATTGATTCATTATTTAAATCGACTAATAATATACTGCACTATTAATCATGAGAATATTTTGGAATAGTCGTAAAATGTTTCAAGAATGTGTTGCAAAATGAAATTCATCTTATCATTTTGGGTACCCAAAATACGAGCTTCTTTCTTTCTCCAACGAAAAGTAACCTCGCCCAACAGTAGACATCGGTGCAGTGATAATAAGACAACGAAAAGTTAATATTTTTTCTTTAAAAATTCGGGCAATGTGGATGTCAACGTCCGTTGCAAATTCGCAACCATAATTTCAGGCAAACAACCAACCAATCCCCAAATTTGAACACTTTACATCATTAATTTTTGGTACCCAAAAATGGCGACTGCAACTAAGAAGCTAGCAGTGATCATCAAGAACTCATCAAACAGAGAAGAATTCCTGCTCATCAAACAAATCCCACCCCCTCAGTTCAATGACCCTCAGTATGATTCCCAGGTTGATTCTGATCTCTGGGACTTGCCTTCCACCGACTTACACCAGCAACAACTATCACAGTTACCTTTTCCAGAAATTCCCATAAAAACCCATCTCTCATCTTCCTCGGATATGCTCAATTTTAGGCAGTTTGATTTTAGTTCTGCTCTGAATCAGGTATGTTACTAATTAGAGCATGTTGTAGTTATGTACTGAATTATAAAGCATCTCGATCTTTACTGTGTTTCTGTTGTCTTGGATGTGTTACATTGAAACTACAAAAGGTTTTCTCTGACTTCTTGTTCTGATCATAATAGACAAAAGCTGCATTTTTTGGCACACTGTATATAAATAATGTGGTAGGATATCCTCAATAGTTTGAAGATGCAGTTCTTTTCTATTCAAGCTAGAAAGTTGTGTTAAGTAATTGTGTTCCTTGTTGGTTAAAGGGGCTAAAAGTAATATTTGCTCTCATACTTACTTTCATGTTCTGAAATGCTAATCGAGGTTCTGATTGTAGTTATTGGATCAAGTGGGATTTGGGTCTGCCACAGAAGTGGAGTGGGAGTTTTTGAAGTGCTTAGAGGAGCCTGACTTTGGGCCTGGATTGCCGGTGAAGACGGTGTATCTTATCGGGCATTTAGATTCTCCAGATGGGAAGATGAAAGGTTAACCAAGCTAACCTTAAAGTGAATTGATGTTTGTTGAATGCATTAGAACTCAGTTTAAAGTAGGCCTTCAAAGTATACCTTAGTGTTTCTCCTTAAATTGCTTAGCTTGATTGAATCTCATATGTTATGACCTTCTGAGGTGAAAAATTGCACTTTTTTTTTGTAAGGATTAGTTACATACACGTTTAATTGTTTGTAGAGAATTGCAAGTGGTTGAGGGTTGAAAGTTGCCATGCTATGCTTCATGATGTGAAACCTGGAAACGACCGTGTTGGACTACTGGTTGTTCTTGGCCTTATGAATAACTCGACACCACTGGACAATTGGAAAGTTCCACCTACATTGCGAGTTCAGGTCTTATATGTTTCAATTTCAAATAAACTGTTACAGTTAAACTGTTCTTTTGTGAAGTTTTTATTCAGCATTCTTCTTCTGTGCACTTCAGAGTTATTTTCTAGGAATTTTTTTCAAAATCACTCGCTTATTCATTCTTGATCTCCTTGGTTAACAGGAGTACCCTCCGGGTGTTAAACTTGTGCCTATGCAAAGTAGAACAGCAAAGACTTTTCACACGACAAACTTTGTTATCTTTGAATCTGGAACCAAC